>CM053266.1:57481488-57617668 GCA_028583415.1 Protea cynaroides | reverse complement strand
GAAAAACATTCTCCAAAAATAACTCTGATTGTTCATCCTGTTCTAACACTTACATTCTCTACTTCTTCGTATACGAACATTGATATCATTTTTAGCAATGAGATCATAGAATTAAACCAAATAGAATCAAATTGTTCCATGGCATCCATCATTGCATTTGTATTGAGAATAGTTGCTGCATGGGTTTCTTTAACCACTATAAGCCCTGCAATAATACGGTAGCATCTGAATCATCATCACCACTATAAACCCTGCGAAAATTGCACTGATCTTCGGAACAAAAAAATCTCTCCCTTTTTCCCCTTGTATCCGATTCACCTCAGCAGAACAAAAAAATGAATTAGACAACCAACCATGTTCCACTCTTTTTTTTTTCTTTTTCTCGTAGAGTGTTACAAACATAGCCTTCAATTTGATTTCACAAACTTATTTAGTTGCCCAGTTTACTTTGGTGAAAGGGTTGTGATGATGGTCTCCTGAGAGTAAGTTATCCACGGCAAGATTGTGGATCCGGATGAAAACTTGCAAATGCATCACAGAAAAGAGGCTAGTTTCTCTGCACATATGAGTATTCTCTATGGGATTCCATCACCGTCCATAGGTTGTGGGACCCACTAGATATGAATGGCGATTGAATCCCATGGAGAGTAAACCTGGTGATCTACACTTGATAGAAAGAAGATCGAATCCTGTGCAACCTAATTGGGGGGAGGTGAGAGACATGGGTCTAATACATATTCTAGTAGAACTTCTCCAACTGAATATGGAAATGATGAAGACATGGGTCTAATACATATTTTGGTTGCTTGAGAGCGTGCCTGAGTGTTGGTTAGTGGATCAAATCCTCTAAGCCGCATCTAGTGCATGGCTTGCTATCTCTGATTTTTCGGTGGAAGGCCTCATGCTATCAGTGGGAAATGGTCTTTGCGACTTCTCTGTGAGATTGCCTCGTGTGATATCTAGTATTGAAGATTGGGGGGTGGCCAACCATCTTAAATTGCTCACTAGCTAGGGTCGGAAACCTAGTAGGGTTTGGCATTGTTGTGGCAGAAACCTGTTGTGTGATGGATGAAGTTGAATACGGATGATGGTTCGATTTGGAATCCGGGCAGCTTGGATGCGGATGGGGTCATTCGTGACTCAAGACCACCTTCGGAGAAATGGGCATTACAAAAAAGACATCCTTTGTGGCACTTTGGTGGAGGCCTTCGGTGGCGGTAGCCGATAACGGTGTTGTGTGGTTAAGTTCAATTTTTTTGATAGCGTACACCGGCGATTTTTAAATACCGCCTCCATTCAGTAAGTTAAAAGGGTTGGAATTTTATTAAAAGCTCTAAGTGGAATTTGTTAATAGCATACACTGATGGTTATTAAGAACCGCCTTCGTTGAGTAAACTATATGAGCTGATTTGTAAAACCGCCTCATGGTAATGGGCTTGTATCATTTGCATGCTAGTAATAGGGAAAATAATCTTCACTCTTAGACTTTTTATGATCTCTTTAGGGTTCTTAATCAACACATTTCAAGAAATATCCTAATAGGGTTTCAATTAATCCTAATATCTCTAAACAATCCATAGAACACAATGGTATACACTATAAACAATGTAAATCACATATTTGTTCGTTGAAGATTGTTTTCTGTCGTTCCACAATTTGGTTTGAGTCTTCCACAACCTTTCAGGGATCCCTTTGTTTCTCTCTGTATATGAAAATAGGAGAAGAATAACACTCGTGGTTACAAAGACCCTAACTGTTGGTATTTATAATAATCCCAACCTTAGACTAATCCCACAGTGGATCAGCTTGGTTCATCTCACAATTATACTTAAACTAGTCTACTGGGTAAACAGACTCCCACTAAACAACTAACCCTATAATTAATTAGGCACACATATAATATTCTTACATTCTCCTATTTGGACTAAATTAATTATAAAGTCACTATTGATTAATGTGGCCATGGAATCTAATTACACAAAATTCCACCACTTACTTTGATACAGTCATCAAGTCTACCAATATCGAACAACAACGACAAATACTCCTCAATACATGGTGTATAATCTTCTGTCAGCCATATACAAAGGTCTACTTAATAACATGAATCGCTTTGAGATGAATAAATGAGTCCAATGATCGAGTTACCATGATTTCGTTACCTTAAAACCTTTATAGGTCAACATACTTTGATATTATCCAATTTATAGGTTAACCGCCTCCAACTTGGACTAACATCACACTTTGGCTTACCTCTTTCTTTGGATAAATATCATCTTGCAACTTTGACATGTCTTATAAATAATCAAGAATGCATATAAGCAATGAAAAGAATACTTAAATAACCACAATCTTTACTCATAAATAATCATGATCATTTAAACCATAGATAATACAATCAACCATAAATAAACAATCAATTACCAAATCTCTCATTAACCAAGTAGATCTAAAAACTTCCACTGATTAAGAGAATCTAGAGATTCCCACTAACAAAATCTTTTCAACTATTCCAAGGGATCACCTTAACCTATCTCTAATCTGTCCTAGAAATCATACTATGACTGGTAAAATTAGTTGAACATAAAATTGCATAGTCTAATCTTGAAAAATTTATTCAAAACATTACTGAATGAACACAATTATCATTACAACATCATAAGTAACATAACATGTGTAATATCATTTTACTTAGTTGAAAAAGAAAAACTTTACATTCTAATATTTTAAATAATATCAATTACTTTTTTAATATAGGAAAACAAAATGTTAAGTCAAACAACAATCATAAAAACACATTAAATAAGTAAAACCCAACGTAATGAAAAAACCATTTAAATATATAAAATGAAGGGTAAATTACACCCCCTCTACTATAGTGATACTACACAGAGATACCCTGCTTTTTCAAAAGTTACACAGAATACCCCTCTAACAATGCTATCATACAATCTCACCCACACCGTTACTTTAAACTTAACGGCAAAGGATCAATTTTTTTTAAGACAAAAATACCTTTACTAAGGATAAAATGACAAAAGGTTTGACGATGAATAAACAATAGACCCTTCATCTTCTTTTTCCTCTTCTTCATGTTCTTCAACTTCTTCTTCTCTTCTGCTTTCCAACAATAGTTGGTGCTTTTCTCAACACTTTCAAATCTCCAACAATGGTTGATGCTTTTCTCAACACTTTCAAATCAAAATCCTCTTCAGTAGCAGAAACCTCATGTCAATTATTAGAATCGACAACTTCGATCTATGGAAAAGCAACGAAGATCTCCACAATAGAGTTTTTGAGAGGAAGATTGCTTGCAGAGAGAAGAATAGAAAAAGAGCTGAAATTCCTAACGAAAAACCTGGAATCCATGAAATTTGCACTTGTTTCAGACCAGTTGAGTTCATTGGAAACCTCATTTTAGATTTTTTTTTTTACAAGTTGTGTGATCTATATCTATATTTGGTGATGAGAGAAGTACAAGAAATGTACACCACAAACCCTACTTTTCCATTACATTCACAGCAACAAACTCCAATTAGGGAGCTCATCTGCCTTCGATAACACAACTGCAAAGTGCAACCTTAGAAAACTTTGCCATGCTTTTGACCAAACAATCACCTCTCCGCTTATCATGCTTACAAAATGCTTCTTAAAAAGGTCAGAAAAGATAAAGGAAAGAAAAAGTAAGAAAAGATTTGAAAGAAGAGGTAGGTGATATTAGGATTGAAAAAGAAAAAGTGATTTCATATCAAATACATAGGAATTGGGTTGACTGACAATAGCAAGGAAGGGGAAAAAAAATATTTGTATGGCCCATGGTGTTGACATCAGAGGAGTTAAAGGGGGTTAAACCAAATTCTACCTAAAAAACAAAAATGAAAAAGATTTGTGACATCAATGAAACCCACACCAAAACCAATTCAATTGTCCTCTTCTTTCTCCTATATATCCTTCCTGAAACCAAAACTAGAAGGAAACAGAGATTGTTGCTTGAGATACTGTGAATCTTATTGTCTGGAAAAATGGAGAGAAACAGCTCGTTGGGTTATCATGGGCGGATCAATTGGATTCAGATCCACTTCCTCAAACAAACAAGAATAGTAAAGGAGGCAAGTCCGCCGGGAAGAAGGTCGGAGAAGGTTTGGAGAAAACCAAAGCTGCCGCTTCCTCGGGCTTCAAGAAAGTCAAGGCAAGCACCTCTGTTGGGTGGTTCCACTAAATCAAAGACAAGTGCAAATTGCAATCATATGTCATTTTTAAAAGAATGAAAACTGGTGGATTTCTTTGAATCCTCTGGAGACCCTCTTGAAAACTAACAAATTCTGATAAAGATTAGCTAATCATACAAAAAGGAGATACCTTTCACTTCTTTGTTGAAGTACGATCGGAATTTGCAAATATAGAGCAATAGAGCAACCTAGATGAAAGAGGAGGAGAACTAGAGAGATGAAACAACTACTGAAGAAGGACCGTACGGCTGCCATTGTTAAATAAGCCTACCTAGAGAAGAACTCGTCCTTTTAGTCATTTTACCCTTAGTGAAGGTATTTTCGTCTTAAAAAAAAATTAACCCTCTGCCGTTAAGTTGAAAGTAACGGTATGAGTAAGATTGTATGATAGCATTGTTAAATATGTATTCTGTGTAAATTTTATAAAAGCAGGATAGTTCTATGTAATTTCACTACAATAGAGGGGGTGTCTATGTAATTTACCTTAAAATGAATCATAACAATTCAAACTCGTCCTCAAGTCATCAAACCTTAAAACCTTCCTACTTAAAATATCTAGGGAGTCTTAGAATCTTCTTCCTTTTTCTCGACATGCTTGTCTGACTTAATACTAATTGGTTAAACCATCTATCTTCGGCCAATCCACATTTGAGTTACCTTACCAGCAAATCTTATCACTAGTTTTATCTCTCCTCTTTGGTAATGTAAGCCACCTAGATCTGAATATATTTTTTGGCAAAGAATAGGATATTTAAATAACACTTACTATGGTCTCTAGGTCCTTGAGCTTTTTAGTAATAATTGATAACTCCCAAAATATTTCTTTACATTACCATTACCATCAAAACTAACATTAGAGAGCTAGATCATCAAACTATCTCCCGACCCCTTTCAGAAATATTATTTACTTCCCTTGGATTTATGTCAAATAATCCCTTTGAGATATACCTCAACTAATAACTGCTACACATAACTTCAATAGCAAAACACCGCACAACTAGAGTAGACTACTATAAAAGATATATCTAGGTCAAACGATCCTAGACTAGTCTTCAACATTTTCTTAAAAAAATTTATACTTTGTCTCAGATAGAGTGAGAATTGAAACTACCATACCACTTGGCATATTCACTAAGATAGACATCATAGGAGATACAAACAATCATCATTATATGAGTCCAAACACAAATATCAAGCAATAGATGAATTTCACAAGACTCATATTAAAAATATACAATTACATTTACTTATACTTTGTCCTAGATAGAAAAGAATAGGAATTCAACTCACTCTTTGGGATAGCCATCCTTAGATGAATATATCAGTGTATGAGTCTAAACACAGTATCAAACAACAGAAGATTCATGCACACCATTTACCTGCACTATCAATGTCAAACCATTCATGCAAATAAATGTTTTTTTTTTCAAGAGTTAACCAACTATACATTATCCTTTGGGATAAATATATAGTGGTTCCCTTAATGTGTGCGCAGTAACTACGAAAGAATAGTGACCCTTGAAAGTTCTACCACCTTTGGGTTTACGAGACCCCTAAAGCCAAAAATCTTTTCAATTCATGTGCATGAATATACCTTTAAAAATTTGACAATGTCACTTTTGGGTTAACATTGTCTTTCTTAGCTGTTTTTCACACTTGGGAGAACAATGTGTTAAATAATGTATCCATTTACTGCATCTGTAAATGCATAAATTTGAGATTTGAGAATACCATGTTAGAATTAAGTATATCACTTTAGTTGATTTCATCTAATTTTTTTTATGACACTCACAAACCCTAATTTAAATAAAACTTGACAATGTCACATTTGGGTATACATTGCCTTTTCCATAAGAATTTACAAATACATGCAACTTAAATTTGAAGAACATCATGAGAAAACTAAGTGTGCTATTTTGATGGGTCCCACTTAATTCTACAGTAATATCTCTAAATCCTACTTTGCAACACTATGTGGGTGAAAACTTAAAAACCTCATGCATATTTAACCTTCAACATGCATTTAGTACAAAATCATTTGGTTAACAAACAGAAAAACTGCAAACCTGACTAACTTGGGCTCTTTTTAGTCAAAAACACAATTTCAAATCACTAAAATATCTCAAATAATATATCAAATTGTATAGCATGAAAATACAGACACAACACAAAAAACTGTGTCAAAATCCAATGCTCCCAGTGCCTACAATTGCCTATCAAAGTCGGTGAGTGAAATTACTCTCTTGGAACTGGTCCTAAGCAGTTCAACCTGGTCCAGTTCGGTCTGACAAGGTTCAATTTGGTTCTGCTCGGACCAAACCAACCTTTTAACCTCCTTTTTTTACTTGCTTTGGTTCAGATTGAACCAAAGTAAACCATTGGTCTGGTTTGCCATGCCACTCACGGGTCCATCCGGTCCGACCAATCAGGTTTTTGTGTCAATTTTTCTAGTAGTTAGATCAGGCCATCGGGTCAGATAATCTGATCACTAGGCCGAGTTATTGAGCTAGGAAAATAGGTCTTCCAGCCTAGTATTCAGATCCGTCATTCGAGTCGTACACTTTGATCCAGATCGGTCCCGATCTGATCCATGGGTTCGGTTTAGGTTTGGTCTGGACTGACTCTGTAAGCGATATATTTGGAATGTACCGCTGGCGGTATTATTGACAATATTGCTAGAGTACTTACAGTTGGCATAGCTTTATTTTAGTTAGTTAATCCTATTGATTGGATCATTTTTTATCTTTATTTTATTCAGTCTCCTTTTATGTACAAACGTAGACTTTTATTTAATGGTTTGTACCTTCTCATTCATTAATCAAGAATAGTATCAATAAAGGAATTGTTCTCTACATCTTTTTTCTTTTCCAAAGTTATCATGGTATTAGAGTACAGGTTCTGAGGCTTATAGCAGCAGCATCACCATCGCCATCGACATTGTTGATATTCTTCAAAGCAACTCTCTCTCTCTCTCTCTCTCTCTCTCTCTCTCTCTCTCTCTCTCTCTCTTCATAGCATCTCACAGAAACCAATGGCAGTATTGTTCTCATAGCAGCGACACTTCTTATCTGTTGTCGCAATCATTGAATCTCCTTCTCTTGTGTATCTCACTGCATCCTCAATGGTATTCTCACTTTTGTTCTTCACGGCATCAATGACAGTCCTCTCTCCTGTTCCTCAACATCGGTACATATCTCTTAATCTTTATAGCAATATTTGGCACATCTCTTTTCTTCTTTTGTGAGAAAAATGTTGTCTATTGAAAAAGAAAATCAGACAATTAGCATCAGGTTAAATGGAAACAATTACTCTTATTGGTCATCTGTAATGGAAAATTTCTTAATTGGCAAAGGTTGATGAGGTTATGTAACTGGCTCCTTGGTCAAACCATCTGACTCTAAGGCAGAAACTTATGTTACAGCCATAGTAAAATGGGAGATAGAAAAATGCTCAGGTTCTAACTTAGATTCAAATGTATTTGGAATCCAATTTTGCAAAACAGTATCAATTGGAAATAGAAATACGTGTGCAAAGCAATATGGTAAATTTATTCAGGAATTTTACAACCAGATGACAAATTATTAGGATCAATTAGCTCTCATGGAGCCATATGATTTACAAACATCTGAGAGTTATATTACTTACAGGGAGAGACAGCTACTGGTTCAATTCCTTATGGTTTTACGAGATCAATTTGAACCACTCAGAGGATCTATACTACATAGGACTCCTCTTCCCTCTATTGATGCTACCATTCAAGAACTGATTACGGAAGACACTCAGTTCAAAGTTGCTCATGTCAACTCCTCTCAGCCATCTGTATTTGTAGCCTCATCTACATCATTGTTGCTTACTTCCATGTCCAACCTTGTACAGGTAACTGAAAAACCAAAAACTCGGATTGGAATTGATGAGTGCAGTTTTTGTAGACGAAAAGAGCACTAAAAATCTAGCTGTCCTAAACTTCAAAAGGGTCGCTCCCCCACTTCGAACCAGCAGTTTCAAGCTTCACCTCGTGGCTATTTGTAACTTTCACAAGGTCCCACAACACTTGCAACACCAGCATCTTCATCAGTGGCATCTAATAATTATCTTCTAGCCTCCATGGTTTAGTTAATGATTGAGCAACTACAGCTATCTTTGTCTTTTTCAAAGCAAATGCATGTTTCTGTCATGTCCACTGCCCACTAAAATTTGGTTGGATCATCCACCTCTAGTCTAACTTCTAGTTATTGGATTTTTTTTATTTTGGTTATTCTTATCATATGACTCCTAACCTTTCTTCCCTTAGTATTGGTCTTCCCTTAGTAGTAGTCATGTTCCTTCTTCTCTTGTAAGTATATTAACTGCTAATGGTTCTCCTATGCATGTTGAGTCTTTTGGATCTATTTGTTCCTCTTTTCTTTCTCTACTTAATGTTTTTCATGTCCCCCAATTGTCTCTTGATTTACTTTCCATTAGTTAATTGGCTAACTCTGGATTTGATGTCTTGTTTTTGTCTTCTGACTGTATTGCGCAGGATCAGAAGTACGAAAACTGGTTGGGACTGGGCATAAAGCTGGAAGGTTTTATGTTTTAGATAAATTGTACATTCCTATTTCTTCTTCTTTTGCACTTTCTTCCTTTCAGTTGAACTGTAACTCTTTCCCTTTTTATTTGTAGCATTCTAGACTGGGACATATGTGTGGTATTACTTTGAAATGGGAAAATTTTCTTTACATGATAATGATTTGTCCTCTTGCAACGGATATAAGCTTGCTAAAATGTCTGCTTTACCATTTAATACTAGTACATCTTTATCTACTTCTCCTTTCTCTTTAATTCATACTGATGTTTGCGTCCCTCTTGGGTTCCTACCAAGGGTGGATTTGTTTACTATGTTTCATTTGTGGATGATTATAGTAGATATTGTTGGTTGTTTCCTATGACTCATAAATCAAACTTCTTTCTATTTATCGTAACTTTCATGCCATGGTTCACACACAATTTTCCACCACAATTAAAATTCTCAGGTCTGATTTGGGAGGAGAATACCTCTTAGGGAACTTTGAACAATTCCTTGCTTTTAGTGGCACTATTCATCAATCTTCTTGTTCTGAAACACCGCAACAAAATGGTGTTATAGAACGGAAACATCGTCACATCATTGAAACCACTTGTGCTTTATTGTTATCAGCATCTATTCTCACTGTCTTTTGGGGTGAGGCTACTCTTACTGCAGTATTTCTAATTAATCGTATGCCAACTCCTATCTTGTCTGTTATTTTTTCATATGAAAATTTTTTTGGACGTGTACCTAATTACTCTTTACTTCATGTCTTTGGTTATGCTTGTTTTGTTCTATTACCAAAATGTGAACGTAGCAAATTGATTGCTTGCTCAACCTTGTGTGTGTTTCTGAGATATGGGAAAAAAAATCATGATCTGTTTCGCAAAGGGAGAAAGATAGTAAAAGAGAGAAATAGCAGGGGTGAGGGAAGCAAAACTATGGCAAATTTATAGGGAAACAAAACCAGGCGTGAATATTAATGGATTTTGGTCATACCTACAAGAGAGACGATGTGAATCCACTGAATCGTGACCAATTGACCAGCAGCAGTGAGGTAGGTGAGAGTCAAGATATATATATATATATATATGGTCAGGCCGGGCTGGGCTCAACCCAGGGGGTCAACCCTAACCCAACCCAACCCTGCCAGGGTTGATTAAAATTTGGGCCCTAACCCAGCCCCGTCAGGGTTCAGGCCGGGTTCAACCCTGTCGGGGTTCAAGGCGGGCTCAGGTCGTCAGGGTAAAACTTGCACCTCTAGGTATCACCACCGGTTTTAAGGTGGAACTGTGGACTGTGTTATTTCGGATTTGTTATGCCATTGGGATGGGTGTTTCCCACCTATGGATAAAGTGTAACTGAGGAGCTATGGTGAAGGGTCATCAGTGTGGGAATATTCCATGGTTCGGGTAGCAGGTGTGGAATAGTTTGGGGGCTCATCTTCAGATGATGCAGTAGCGAGTTACGCATGTTTTCGAGAAGCAAACATGGTGGCAGATGGTTAGGCGAAGCATGCTGTCTCTTTTCAAGTTTGTCATAATTGGGAGTCCTATCTGACCTTTATAGCTAGTAGGGATGTAGTGAGGGACGTCTCAAAGTGCCTGCATTGCTGTTTTGATTAAGTTTTGTTTTTTTTTTCAAGGTTAGATTCCCCCTGTTGATGGCAATGCCGAAGGTGGGGTGTCTCCTTCCATGTCCTATATTTATTTATTCTTTTCATTCGTTACTAAATTTCTGCTTATCTTTAGCTTAAAAATAAATAAAAAAACAGAGATAATGGGTTCATGCTTTTTTTTTTTTTTTTGCTACAACCAAGGTATTACTGAGCTCAACAAAGAAGGAAAAAGAAACACAAGGAAGAACAGATTCAAGTTCATCATTTGAACTAATGACATTTAGGTTCAATACCACATTTAGAGAAATGGAGGCATTACAAAAAAGATGTCTTTGGTAGCACTTTGGCGGCGATTTTAAAAAACCACCTCCATTCTGTAAGTTACATGGGAGGATTTTTAAAACCGCCTCTAAGTGGAATTTGTTAATAACACACAATGGTGGTTTTTAAGATCTGCCTTAGATGAGTAAACTACATGAGCGGATTTGTAAAACCGCCTTGTAGTAACATGGGCTTGTATCATTTGCATGCCAGGAATCAGGAAAATAATCCCCACTAATTTTTCAGATGAGTAGAGCCTTGGCTTCTGGTGTGATGATGATTCAGATGCCACCATATTGTTGCAGGGTTTATAGTGCTTAAAGAAATACATACACTAACTATTCTCAATACAAATGCAATGATGGATGTCATCGAACAATTTGATTTTGTTTAGTTTGTTTCTATGATCCAACTGTTATAATTGATATCAAGGTTTGTATCTCAAGAAGTAAAGATTGGAAAGGACCCACCTGATGAACCTTGGTTGACACTAAGAGGGAGAGTGAATCAGTGTAAAAAAAATTTCAATTTTTCCTTGTTATTCCACTGCTGCCCAGAACTGGTGAAGAACTAAAGTTATACACACACACAAAACATATGCAAATCTATCTTGCTACCACTCAGTAGCCAGGTCTACCAGATTTGCACACCTATTCTATAGTCCCACATTTCACAATATACAAAAAATAAAGCATTCTACAACACAGAGGTATTACCTGATTCACCACCATAGTGTGTGATAGTCAGTCCATGGAGTAATGCCCAATGGGCTCTGTATATACTCAATACTTTACTTTTAGTATTTTACAAGACAATGATGTGAACCCTGTGTTTTCTCAGCATAAAACTGAAAGGGCATAACAATGTCAGTATTCGTATTCAGGTATCAATGTACTAGTGTTCAGCACTCGCTGCACACACTATGCTTAACTCGCACCTACGAGAAGCAAATAGCATCAGTTTTGGGGCTTATAACATGCCCTACAATGCAACCCAAGCCAGCTAGATATTCAACAATTTTCACCTAAGCTAGCACACATGTACTGAAAGCAATAAACAATAACAGAGTTAGAGAATCTCACAACAATGCTTCCAGACATTTGGAGATGACTTCGATGCTTCCAGCAACTCAGTGGAATCTCCCACAACTCCTAATGTTGGAAAAATTTAGCTCCTCAAGCAAGCCCTTGTTCATAAGCATCTCTCTCCTTCTCACAACCACACAATCACCATAGATATGTAAAATGGCTCCACCAACTTCTCATAGGTATTCAAGACTCCATTAATGACCAAGTGAGAAATTGGTTGGTGATTCAATGTTCACACAACACACAAAAACTCTTTCTCCTCTTCCCTTTCATTTTCTGCTCCTCTCACCTTCTCACAAACAAACAACCACCATGAATGGTCAAAAGATAGCTCCACCAACCTCAAATCACTCTTTAATGCATCAAGGAAAACCAAAATGAGATTGGTGGGTGGTTGAATGCTCACTCACAAGTCAGAGTATCAAAAACCACCATTGAAAACCCTTTTTTGCTCTACTTCATGTTTCTGCTTAGCCCACCTGACTTCCAAACACTCTCAAGAGATAGAGAATTTAAAATGGAGCTCGGTAGTCTTTGGATCGTCTGATTTGGACTCCAGATGGCCGAGATATGGTTGTTACGGTCTTGGCCAATAAGATTAAGTCAAAAGGCATCTTTTAAAGGTCCATCATACGTCTACGTAACACCAAAGCCGCGCCACCGCTGACATGGCAGGTCCGGTATCGAGTTCTCATAGGCAGGAAAGAAAAGCACTTGACACTCGTGTGAGTGACCCCATAGGGGTAAGAGGAATCAAACTCAGTACCTTCCACTTCCTAAGCTATAGTTTCCTTGCCAATTGACCTACCCCTTTGAGTGATTTACACCTACAAAATTTTGAACTTCATTTAGCAATAGAAAACCCTTTTTTACTAGAACTGACCCAAAGTTGGATCTGTTACCAAGGAGTTTCAAGATATCCCAAAAGTGTAATTAGATCTAAAGATTCTAAACTGACCTCATTTCTGTTAACTAGTTGAGGATGATAAGATACTTTTTTGTGGATATGTTTCTTCAGTTTAATATTGAGTGTATAGCTCTGCCGCCAAGTGCATAGAGCTTCTCCCAACAGATTTGGGTCTCTCTCCCTAAGCTATTAAAATTTCACTTATGAAGAATTTTGGGTTAATTAATTAATGGGTTCGGCTAAATGCCATCTATCAGGTGATAAAAGTTAGTGTTATCAATTCCTTTAAAACATACTCATTAGATTATCTCGAAAACCATAATATACAAGGAATAGTTTTGGTATTTCAAGGGAAGGATTGTCAGATCTTGTAAGGTCCAATGGTTCAAACACTGGGCAAATCTAGTTGTCACCTGCCTGGATGACAACTAACTTTTCCCTAACTTAAATCTTGGGTCATTGAGGTTGAGGCCTTTGCTCGTACCAGGGCCCCCTGGATTGTTTTTTTGGGCTTTTACACTTCTCAACTAAGCCTTTTCCAGACCAACGGAGTCAAACTTCAAAAAAATCGTATTTCACCCACTTGGTATTTAGGATGTAGTGCTAATGCAACATTTTGTGGAACATAGTATAAGATTTCCTAATGATAGATGATAACTCTGTTTTCCTGAACTAATGCATGCATCTTGATTGTTTATTTGTCACATTGTTCTTTTCTTTGTTTCATCCAAGTCAACTTCTTGTTTTTTTAAACATAGATGGTCGACACGGGGCAACCGATTCAAATGTTCACCACAGCTCTGTTGGAGGAAATGTGCGTGTAGAATCATTTCAATATTTCATTTTTTTTTTTTTTTAATTCTCCTTTGGAGGGGTATGGGTACCTAATGTACAAGGCTAACTGCACAAAAAGACCACACAGTGTGCTCATACACAATAGAAGACCACAGTGTGCTCATACACAATAGAAGATGACAAAGTACTCAGAACCTAATACATCTTCAGTGTCCAGTTTGATTCTAATTGCATTTGTTGAGCCCTCCTCATCAAGATTTCATTATTACAGCAATAATAATACATGAGTTTGCTGAGCAAATGCGCAATCAATCAATGCCATATCTAATTGAAAACCCGGTCTGATACACAATCAAGACAAAATATATACCCTGTTTCAATATCTGAAAAATAGTCAAAGAGAGAACGGTGCTATCATGGTCTGTAAGAGAAAAAACTCAGAGGCCTAGTAATCAAAGACAGATCAATAATCCATCAATAAATAAATAAAAGACAGATCAATAAAGAAGGCACCAAAATGCTTGCCAATTCATCCCTAGCGTTAGTTCAAGCAAAATTCCAACAATCCAACCACTCAATGTCCTCTCTTCTCCATTCTCATCTCTTCCTCCCCTTCTCTCCTTTAGTCCTTTTCGCTATGACAGTTACTAGTTTCTTATAGCCCAACAATAGTTAAATTACAACCCTCAGCAACCAAGATATGTGAGATAAAGCCAAACCAATGGCATGCAATTACAGCCTTAAAGTTGTTATAAAACTGATGGGAAGTCAATGTTAAATTGCACTGGAACAGTTTTATACCTTGATAGAGTACCCTGTTATAGTATACATATCATGTACTTCAAGAAGAAAACAGTAAGCAAGCAGGGAAGCAACTATCAACTCCATAAAATACAATTTTGGTCAAAGGTGGCCCTTGATTTCACTATTTGCACTGCCAACTCAAAAGAAGTTATTCTTCACCTAAGAAACAAAAACAACTTGACATGTAAAGTACCAATTGTAAGGTCATAAGCACAAAATGATTAATTCGATTTTAACTTGAAATTTGACATTAAAGTACCAATTGTAAGGTCATAAGCATAAAATGATTAATTCGATTTTAACTTGAAATTTGACATGTAAAGTAACAATTCTAAGGTCATAAGCACAAAATGTCTTCCTTTTTTTCCCTTTTTGGCAAGCCACTATTTTGAATATTTAATTGATCTGAAATTTGAATAATTGTAGCAAGCAGTCTCTTCTTAGTTCTTACTACTGTTCTGACTTAATCCAAATTATGACTGCAAACCTGTTAAAGTATCTGTAGGTACCAGTGGCAAAGTTCTAGAGCCCTAATTTCATATGTATAAGAACAAATTCACAAAATTGCATTATGCAACTAGCTTCGGTGACTAAACTGACAGAAGCCTGATAATTGCAAATGTATATAGAACCCATTTGCTCTCTTATTATCTTTTTCTTGCCTTCTCTTATGACAAACCAAACTCGCATGCCAAAATTGAACACAATAAGAGCTGAGATAGGTTTTCGTAAAAAATAATGACCATAATTATAAAATCAGCATTTTGATTCCCATCTTATGGACAAAACCATGGTGTCCTCTAAGCTCATGGAAGCTTACAGATTGATACACTATAACCCCATCGTGAGCATTTCTTTTAGCTCTTACCCTATATTTCTACTTCAAAATCAGCCACAAAGTATTTAGCCCCGCAAGGGGTTCATGTTAAGCTAACGTAGCCACTAATTTTGGTATTACCAATACCAATTGATATGCACAAACTGCCATTTTGATTAGAAGGACTTGGTTTCATGACTTGATCACCATGGTGCAATGTATTATTGGATCACCTCAAAGAAAATGCCTAAAGATCCTATCTGAAAAGTACTAACAGCATGTCAACAGGATAATAAATGAAAGACCAAAAGATGGAACTGCTAGCCATTAATTTAGGTATCTGTGCACACTAAAATAAAAATGAACCAGAAACAAGGTTGTCACGGCTAGGTGACCCAAGGCGTTGGAGGGGTACATCTTCCACAAGAGGATATAAACAAAAGGAAGGGGGTTGGGACATCAATTTTTATTTTTGTTTTAATACATATGCATGATTCCATGCATGACATTGTATATAAGTACTTTATACAGTCCAATAAAAATGCTACAAATGGCACTTTATTTTATATAAAAAATAAAAATAAAAAAGGCATGTACACACCCAAGGCAAGATAACCCATCTAGACATCTAGGCTACGCTTTGACAACAATGACCAGTAATGAGGTTAAAAAAAGAATAAACAAGCCCAGAGAATATGGAAGTGAGGGGGCCCTAGTCTGTGAAACTGATATCCAATATTCAATAGAAACAACTTACAGGGATGTCAAGTTCATCAACTAAACTAACCTGAAATTTCAGATAAAAATCCCATCCATCACATAGTTCAAAGAGCTTTTCTTACCAGTACATATACAACGAAGGATCCCTCAAATGGGAGGTGAAGTAAGAAGTCCTCTCAGAAGTTGGCGGTTCTGATTTTTTTGTTTAAGGAGTAATTAATAAATGAAACAACAAATCAAATTGACCCTCATTAATGTAGTTCTTGCAGAAGCAATCTAGGAGCAACATTTTAAATAAAAATAAATAAATTGAAAAATAAAATCTAAACCAGAAAAATCATGAAGACCTCATGATTCACCTGCAACCTATCTACAAACTGAACTTCTTTTCTCAATATACCCACTCCAATGGTTGCTTTGTAGTGATTCCTGAACTAAGGTTCACATATCAAACCATAGCGCATTCTAGAGTTTAGACAATGCAACCGTAAATAAGCCAAATTCAAAATCCAAACCTATAAATGTTAGACTTTAAATGAAAAGACAGAGATATTGGGTTCTAAGGGAGTAAGGGTATTGTATCTAATCAATGACTTGTCAGATGAGAAGATTTGATTCCAACAAAGGAGGAAAAGAACATTGATACGAGAGAAGGAGTGAGAGGAAGGCAGACAGATGGGGAAAGTGTCCCTTGGGGGGAAACTGAGAAAGTACCTTATTCACAATTCTTCCTGGAAGAACCTGATTTTCGACTCTAGTTGCCAATCAAGTAGATGGTCGATGAAATTCAACTCTGCTCTGTGTAAATATGCACAGACTTATGAAGTCAATGTCAATAACAGAGTCCTAACAATGTTGAATTTTAATAATGGGGTCAGGTCTGTCAGAATTATTGTTGCAAATATGTACAATTCAAGGTTGGCATCTGCCCAATCTAAATCACCAGAGTTCAAAAACGACAGCTCTAATATCACCCAAATGGGCAATTTGAATTTGAACAACGTAAATTCATCCGCACCAGATCCTAAACACTATCCCAATGTACCCCTAAATATATTACTGGTCAGTCACTAACAACAATGTTTAAAGTTAACAAGAAATTTCAATGATAATGAAAAGCCATGAACATTGTAAAGAGGAAAACAAGAGTTCATTTTGACAACAATGTAAAATTTATTTTTTTTATTTATATCACATATATACAACTCCAAGGGTCAAAAGATTTCAGCTATTTTACATTATGTGCATCCAGAAAAAATAATAAGAATAAAAACAGCCACCCCACTAATAGTTTAGCTACTGTGGCACTGGGCAAACAAGAAAAGGAAGAATGCAATACACTCTTTTGAAACCTGAAGGCTCCACAACAGCAGATGCTTTTCTCCATGATTCAGCAGACGGTACGATCTGGGATTTCAAGATATTCTGAATGTGTTATCTTTTCCCAATCAAATTGCCCAGCCATCCAAACGCAATCAACGGCTGCTGTAATTTTAGCGCCACAAGCTGTTTTCTGTACGGTATTAATATATTCTTGAGACCTGGAAATGCAAGTAAGAACAAGCCCTCAATGACGCAAAATAATAATAATCAACAATAGCAAACATAGAATGAAAAACCGAACCCTAACTAGAACCTCACAAGGAAGAATGATCCTAAGTCATACTCATACACACAAACACATAGGATGGGTGGGAGAGAACAATGATGCAATGGCATACACAACTCTTTAGTCATTGAGGGCAATAAGTTGCACCAAAGAACAGTTTTCATAGTTATTCCAGTACCTGTAATGCACATTGTCTTATAAATATGAGCAACATGAGCATCTCCTTTCAAACTCATATGAGGTCTTTGCACGCACTCAAGAAATGCCAGATCTGCCTTCAGAAGTTCAGACTGATCATGAGTGTCATAACCAATGTCATGGCAATAGCAACAAAAGTCCAACCAGTCAATGGGGCGTTTGTCCCAAAGAAGAGATCCATTATCCTTCCCACTCGACCAATTGGGACCACAATAATGCCCATATCGTGGGAACAGCTGAGAAAGGAAAGCTCTTGGCCCTTTATGCCAGGGAACCTTGGCTATATATGGTCTGAAGAGAAGGCGGGAATCAGCACCAGCCTCTACAACTCCACTGGGTGGGGTCTGTTTCTGCAATTCCCTGTTCATTGTATGTGGCATTCGCATCTTATCACTTGCATTGCTCCAAGGAACTAGGGACAGGATGGACGATCCCCATGACTTGACATCAAAAGTAAACTGCAGTTTAGTTTGGCGTTCCTTTGTAGAATCTATGGGCTTGAGTCTGTGTCCCAAGTCCACTCTTGATCGGAATCCAAATTGAGGCAGATTGTTAATGAACCCAAAGTTCATGGTGCATCAACAGAAGCAATCACCATTTTCTGATCCTGCCTCCTCCAATGGCTGATTCTGTAGACCTTACACTGAAATTATATATTTACAATGTTCCATCAGGGTAAGAGAAAATATTTTGATGTGAAATCCATTTAGCCATATTATACAATCCCATAATTCATTGGACAGAAGCTTTCTTCTTTCTTGCACTTAGAGAGCCTAAGATTGCAAAAATAAATAATCAATATTCAATTACAATCCAGCAACTAAAGTCCCAGAAACAAAAAGAAGTAATCGAAACAACAATGGGGATAAGAAAGACCTTCAAAAATAAAATACATACAAACTGAAGTAGTTGCTCCAGGTAAGAATGAAAAAGAATAGACCTCGACTCATCAAAGTAACAGAACAAGCAACACTTCATTGGCACCACTGGGAAGAAAATTTAATCAAACTAATGAAAGGGTTAAAAGTAGCAGATTACTATAAACTTATCAGGTTACCTTCATTGCCTTAAATTTTTGCATTTGTATAGCGGTCGGAGTAAAAAAGACAAAAGAAGAAGAAAAAGAAGAAAGGAAAAAAAAAACACCAAACTTAACAGTGAATTACATATGTTTTCCAACATAAAAGGAACATTAAAAAAGCGAGAACATAATATAGCATTCCTTAACACCCTCTTCGGTGCTTTTTTTTCCTTTTAAAGCCTTCGTTTCATTTGGAAAGAAAATAACTACAGCCCCAACCTTAAGAAACACCCAAAAAGTTCGCTCCTCTATCATTAAAATTGTAGCCATGGCAAAAGAATAAATTTCCTAACTTTCTCCTATCTGGGTATTTCCCCAAACACTGAAATCAGACAGACACCCAACCAAAACCGGCAAACCGATGGATTAACACAAGATTTTTTTTTTTTTCGGTACAGATTAAATTACGGGCTCCAAGAGGGAAAGAAATTCGAACAGATAATTAATATTACCTCTGTGAATCGAAATTAATCTATAGAAAGAAGCAGGGTCCAAGCCGTCCAAAATAAGGTGACGAACAAGACCAAGAAATCCAGCAACTCCCTACAACGGATCAAGAATTCTTAAGACACAGACGGAGAGTAAAGCAGAAAATCATCTTGTAGTTTCTCTCCCCCTTAGGAGAACCTGGTCCGCTGGTGGGGCCAATAACCCCGCCCTTATTGGTGCAAAATCTTCAGAGAAATGAGAGAAGCTGCTTTACTCCTGGCACGTCACCGTGTGAATTAGATTCGGCGATGACGATCACGCTTGACTTCCATTGGTTTGAGTTGTAATTATCTCATTCGTAGAGAGATGGAATTTCATCCTAGCCCCGGTGAATTCATAATCATTAACAATGTAACAACATAAAAAATAAAATAAATAAAAATAAATAAATAAATAAATAAAGAGAAAATGGAAAAATCCATATGTAAAGGAAAGAGAAAATATATGATTGCTATTCTCTTGTAACTTGTATTTATAAAAATTAAAAAAAGATAATTATTAGATAGGATCTAAGATTTTATCATCTGAGCTCTAGTCACAAATTAAAGACAATAATAAATTTCAAAATAAGAAAAAAAAACTAATAAATTTGATCGATAAAAAAAATTAATAAACTAATTAGGAGTTCATATACTAACAAGAGAATTAATTACAATAAGACTATATAGAATTATAAACACAATAATTCTAGAATCTTATTATAACTCAGCAACAATGACTATAAAGTCTCTTAACTCAGCATCCAAGGACAGTATTATCTTCTCCAACTCAGCAATATAACTAAGCAATCCTACTTGATGAAGACTCCTTGTAATTCCTATCGTATGGATTGTTTAGTAGTCCCTATCTCATGGACAGTTTAATAGATAATTTATGCGAATCTAGCTTAGTATTTTTTTTTTTTTTTTTTGGGGTAAAAATCTAGTTATGTATTTATTATTGCAAGGTTTTTTGGCTTGGATCCTTTGATACTGACACTCTCATGCACCTATAGAGTGTGAGACCCATTGGACATAAATGGTTATGGTTCATAAAAGGTTATATCAAGGAGGAATTGGCCTCTACAACAATCATGTTATTAGAATTGATCTTTGATTTTTTTTTTTGCAATATGTTCTACTGTCACTTAGTCCGTTAATAGTCTATTGGATTGAACGGATGTGTATATATCGGCATGTCACTGTGTTAATAGATTCGATGATGACGATCTCGCCGGACTTCCTTTGATTTGAGTTATTATTTCATTCATAGAGAGATGGAATTTCATCATTCCACCTTGACTTCATGATTATCGATTATTTATGTAAGTCTCGCTCAATATTAATTTATGTGAGTTTGGCTCAGCATTTAGGCTTTCTTTGTATCATTTTTCATTTTGTTATTCTGACTTGTTTTTGTTTTTTGTAGGTGTTTAGTATCATTTTTTTGTATTATTTATGAAAAGAAAAGATAAAAAAAGACTTAAAAAGAGATCTCTAAAAAAAGTTTCTGCTTGTTTTTGCCCAATACTTTAATGAGCATGTGTTATAAGTGAGGGTAAAATTGTAAAACTAGTATTTTTTTTTTTTTTAACATTAGCTTCTCATTAACTGATCTTTCTTTCCCCCTCTTTATTTCATGATTTAACTACCATAAAACACTTTTTCTAATAGTTGAACCTTTGATCTATTCCGTTGGATGTCAAATATAGTAAAACACAGTAAAGGTTTTCAAATGTTAAATCAATTGGAGAATGGGACTACTAGATATTAACATTTGAAAAATTATACAAGTTGAAGAAATCCAATTCTTGTTCTTGATTTTGATCACCTC
Organism: Protea cynaroides; assembly: GCA_028583415.1. NCBI lineage: Eukaryota > Viridiplantae > Streptophyta > Magnoliopsida > Proteales > Proteaceae > Protea > Protea cynaroides. The sequence continues at coordinate 57,596,634 of CM053266.1, read as the reverse complement.
AGTTGTACTTTTCTAGCTATTCAACCTCTAATCGGATGCGTTGAATGTCAAAACCAGAAAAAACGGTAAGGATGTCCAAATTTCAAGCAGATCGGATAAGAGAAACACAAAACAACAATGCTTAGAAAATTACACAACTTAAAAAATCCAACTATTGTTCTTAATTTTAACCACCTAGATTGTACTTTTCCAGCCATTAAACATCTGATCAAACCCGTTGGATGTCAAGGCCAGGAAAAAAAGGTAATGATGTGCAAATTTCAAGTTGATTGGATAAGAATATCACAAGATATCATGGATTGAAAATTTTACAACTTGAAGAAACAAAAATAAATTTTTATTCTTAATAGAATACCAAATTAATTAGCACGAGAAAATTGAGTTCTTTGGGTTTTGGGTAGGTAATTAGGAAGCTTCGCTTATCCGAAATCGTGCTTCATGTTGAATGCACAACGATAAAGATTTTGTGTAACACCCCAGCCAGTTGAAATGTTAAGCTAGCTAGTGTTATATGGTGGATAGAAGATCTAAGGGTATTTTGATAAATTTCACCATGACATCCAACGATAAATATTTGTAGTACTATGCTAGTTAATAATATTTTATGCTTATACAATATGAAATTATACTATGTATAGTTAAATTATCATGAGATAAGTGAGAGGTTTAATTGTGTAAATTGTTTATATTAGAGGTTGGTGACTTGTAATTATGTTACACGAAAATAATTTAATTGTTAAAGCTTAATGTATTCTAACAAGTTAGACAAGTGTTTCATTTTCTGAACTATGAAGTATTGATACCTATAGGTCATGAGATCAAGTCTCAATCTGGCAAGAGTGTATGAAATTTTATTTTTATATGATAGTTAGATGTGGGGCCAACAAGAGGTGGCTGTCTACTATTGATTCGATTAATTTTAAGTTTCATTTGTAAATGGAATGGCAAGGTGTAATAATTGGTTTTAGAAAGGGGTATTCTTGGTCCCTAAATTAAAAGGGTACCGAGACAATACTAAAATGGGTCTTTGCATGTGTTTAAAAAGGCATCTAAGAAGGGCATATTAATCTATGCATAATTTTAGGATACCCTAAGACCATGGTTTATTTTTCATGCATTAGGTGTGTTGTAGGGGTGTAAGAGGGATTTCACAAAATCAGTTTATTCGGGGGAACAGGGAATGAATGAAAACTAGATAATGACATTTTGTTTCATTTCAAGTTTTTCCCAAATGAGGAAAAACGTGAAAGGGAGAAGAAGGAGAATTTTGAGTTGGTCTTTGAGAAAATTTATGTTCTTGAGAGTTCGATGATCAACGATAGTTGCTGATGTCATTTGAGTGAGGAAATTTTAAGAAGCATTAAAGATAAAGGATAGCAAGATTGAAGGAAGGTCCAAGGAAGTGAAATTCTGAAATTTTGGGGTTTTCATTGGGGAAAATCGTTATCAACCCTCAAGGTGTTGGAAGGTGAAACTAGAAGATATATCAAGAGACACTTGAGGTAAGAGTTATTGTATATCGGTTCTTAACAGCTACATGTTGATTTTAGAAGGTAGAGAACAAAGTTGCTGACCTTGAGAATGTGTTTTAATGGAGGAAGAAGGTGATGAATAGTAAAATTTGTTCACTCTTTTCTTCTTAGGGATGGTTTTGACGGTTAATGCTTTCCTGCATTTTTCTTATAAGAAACTTGTATTAATGCATTGTGTGGGATTCTTGGGATTTAAGGATTGAAATTTTGGAAAACAAACTAAAAGTTTTCTACTAAACCAAGGGTTTGAAGGTTTTCCCTTCTTGCTCAAAACGTGAATAGGGGAAGAAGCCTAGTGTTTAAATTTTTTTTTTTTTTTGAACTTGGTTTTCTTCTTGGAAAGTTGGATGTTGGGTTGTTGCCTTGATCATTGGAGATTTATTTCTGAGATTAGAGTTCTAAGATTTGGATTACAAAGCTGGACAACTTTTGTTGTGCTAGAAGAAAGAAGAAATTTCAGCAACTTCGAACCTTATTAGCAAATTTCAAAGTTTCGAGTTTGGAAATTGTGGAGCACCTTTGGGTGTGATTTAAACATCCTTAAGGTAACTAAATTTTTGTGTTATGGATTATGATTGATGTATGATAGATATAACAAGGATTCTTGCTAAATTTTAGACCTTTAAAGGTCGTTAATGGCAAAAATTTTATGGAGAAAAAGTTTATAGATTTAAGGTTTCCACCTATGCTAAATTAAACAATGCCTTATATTGTATTTTAACTTTATTTCTTCTTTGGATAATGGGAATGAATCCCTAATGTTAAATAAATAGATTTGAGACCATGTAAATCAATTTGTAATGGTTTAAAATTTCAGTATAATGAAAGGCTACTAATGAGGCACAAATGCTGAATTTTCCTTAAAGCCTTATTATGTAAAAGTGATGTGGAAGTGTTAATTGGATAATTTTGGTAGACTTTGGGAGAAATTTTGCAAAGCTCTCATGCCTTGGATATTATCTAATATCATTAAGTGCACCAAAATGCATGTAAATAAATTGTAGCTATTTCTATAAGGTGCTTCAAGTGTTGTGTCATTTATGAACACCTTGGGCAGCACCAAGTAAGTTGGTTTATCAATAGTTAGCATTGGATTATAAATGGTAAAAGGGAGTTTCTTTTGGTTAAGGAAGTAGAGGAAACCTGCCAGGTGATTTCTTTTGAAGTAAATTTGTGAGGAACTATAATAACAACATAGGCAATGAAAGGTAAACTGATTATAACTAATTGGAGAGTAAAGTCAGAAAGTTAAGCACTCATTTGAGTGAGGTTAAGTGAGGAACCTTGTCTAATGCTTTCTCCCAATTTTACCTTTAGGAAAGGAAGCTCTTAAGAACTGATTATTGGAAACATATCCCGTAAAGTTCCTTGAGAGTAGCTGGAACAATCAGGTAAGGAACTAGTATACATTTGTGATGATATTATGTGTAGTTTGTTTTAAGGAAGAAGTTGTAATTAATGTAAATCACCCCAATGTAGGCCTAAATTCCAAAATTGCTATTGTGTTAATGAGGTCTTTAAGTAAACTAAAGGCTACTTTTGGATTACTTAAGGTGAGTGTTTTCCTCCCTTGTAGCAAACTATGTATGTTATAATGCATGTGTTAGTAATCCTAAATGCATGTATGGTGCTTTTTAGTATTGTTCATTGTAGTGTGATATTATGATATAAGCCATATGCTAGATGTTAGAATGTAAAGTTGTATTTTAGTTTGCCTAAATGGTGATGATTTTTAAGTTGTAGAAATTATACATTATGTGATTCATGCTATCCTATTGTAGGAGATGGTATGTGGAGCATGAAATTTATTAAGTTTACAATATATTAACTATGTATAGGACTGTTGTACATATATGTGGACAGCAAATATATGATTGATGAATGGGTAAGCAAAGTTAAGGTTCTAAATCTCTTTATAGTATTTTTTTTGAATGAAAATGGCTAAAGTACCTATGAAGTGAGAAAGTAAAGCTTTGACTATTAAACTAGTAATAGGATATGGACTGCTATGTAGGTAAATGGACACCAAGCTTATACAATGAATTGTTTCAAGGATATGTTGTAGGAATATTATATGTGGTTTTGAATAAGAGAATCAAATTGACTCAAGCTTGAACTGTTTAGTGCCATGAAAGGACTATCTTACACTTAGGTGGATAGGAATGTAAAAATTATAGGAAGACCAAAAAGGGGAATGTTATTATGAAACCAAGCATAAATTGTTTAATGTCAACAATGGACTATCCTACACTTAGGTGGACAGCAAAGTAAAATCATAAAAAGGCTTGAAATAGCCTTTGTGATACATAAGAGATGGTGATGCTATACAAGTTGTAAAATAGTAAATTTAGCATTTGCATATACATGTTAGAATGCACGTGGACAGCAAGTCATAAGTATGTGTTAAATAGAAAGGAAGACCTAGAAAATCAGTCTAGGTGAACATGCACATCATGGTTAAACGACAAGAAACGAAAACATCCGGTGAGTTTAAACAATGCAAGCAAATGATAAAAAACGAAAGTATCTGGTAAGTCAAACAAGTAACAAGAAACGGAAGCATTTGGTGAGTCAAACAAGTGACAAGAAACGAAAGCATCTGGTGAGTCAAACAGGTGATAAAAAACGGAAGCATCCGGTGAGTCAAGCATATAACAAGAAAAAGAAGCATTCAGTGAGTCAAACAAGTGACGAGAAACAGAAAGAGAAACGGAAGCATCCGGTAAGTCAAACAATTGACAAGAAACGGAAGCATCCGATGAGTCAAACAAGTCACAAGAAACATAAGCAACCGTTGAGTCTGGAGAGGCAAGACACGGGCAAACCTTTGAGTCTAGATAGGAAGGACAAGATAAGGGCGAACCATTGAGTTTAGAGAGACAAAATACGGGCAAACCTTTGAGTCTATAATGGAAAGATAAAATACGGACAACCTTTGATTCCTAGATACGAAGGACAAGATATGGGCAAACCATTGAGTCTAAAAATGAAAGGCAAGATATGGGCGAACCTTTGAGTCTAGAGATGAGACAAGATACGAGTATATCCGTTGAGTCAAAAATAAATATGTAACACAACGAAACTATAAGAAAAATGTGATATGATATGGTGAAAATAGACTATAAGGAAAGATAGTGATTATGAAATAAAGTGCTTATGTAGGACTAAGATATAAAGTTTACAACAGATTATTGTTAATGTTTATCACTATCTTGAAATGATGTATGTTATGAGATGTAAGTTTCAAGTTATGATTCTTATGAAAGAAATGTTAAGTTTATAGATTATGAAATGTTATGAATGTTTGACTGTAATTTTCTACCAAGATGGAATTCTACTCACTGAGGTTTAGCTCACCCAAATTGATGAATATGTTTTACAGATAAGCAAAGTGGAGGCAAGGAGATATTGGATGCAAGTAAAAGTCCAAGTAGGGAGTGGGTCACCCTTTGGCACACTTTGATTGTAATAATTATGAGTTTTGTTGATGCATGTATTTTAATTAGTAAGGTTTTGTAAAGTTTTATTTATCCAGCCACCAAATGTTACAGTTTGTATAAACTTAAGTTTTCTGTTGTATTTATGTTAGGATGTTGTATGATTTAAGTAAGTTTTTGGTAAATAAGGTCATGTTTTAGCTTACAAACGGTTTAAGTTATGGAGAAAAAAAATTATACTAGATTTCTATCTGGTCTTTTTTCATGATTTGTTCACATATTTTAAACTCGACCACCAATTCGAACCACTCCTGGGAGGGCTGTTACATTTTGGCAGGCCAATGATTCTTTATTTGCAGTTAATTTGTATGTTAACAATGGTCTAACGATACGCAAGAGCTCCAAATACCCCAAAAATCCAAATCACCTAAGAAGTGAGATGTCGCCGGAAAAAAACCAAAGCACTTTTTACACTTTGGAGCTGTTGCTAAGAAAAAATGAAATAAAGATTTCAAATTAAAGGAAACAATGTTGGGGTAAAATGATCTTTTTAACTTTTTTTTGTTAATCTACTTAACATCATGAGGTCGCCCAGGGATGTTAGTGTTATCATCATGAAAAAAGGGGGGTGCGTTATTAAGGCAAATTGCTGGGAGGTAAATTTCTCCCTAGTTTTTATTTTTTATTTTTTATTTTTTGCTTATCTATTTTTTCCCTTCCCGTACCGTATAGCTAATCGCAAAGATCCTCCAACGATATTCTCCAGTGAAAGTCCCCACCGAATGTCCCTGGCATAATGGCGAAATTGAGACGATGTTATCTTCTCCGACACAGGCTCGGCGCTATTCTTCAAATGCCAAAAGTAAGTTCTTGTTGGGTTTTTCCTCCTCACGTGGGTGAGGGGACCCACACCACTATTACCTTCAGAAGGAGGTTAGCTTGTATATGGTAGTATGTGGCGATTTTATCAAAACCGCCTAAATTCCATCCCTTAGAAGGAGCCTTGAAAAGGCGGTTTGACAGTATTGTTAATTCCTGAGTTACAAACAACCAGAGAGAAAAAAAATCAAATCTGGAGTTCTCTGGAACGAATAGAAAAACTCCCAAGAGAAAAACAGAGAGCCCAGAAAGAGCCCAGAAAGGAAGAGCCTTTGTTCTCTGAGTAGAAAGAAAAATCTGTTTTCTTTCTTCATTCCTTTGGTGGAGAGTAGATACTCATACCTTGTATGTGACTACGATATGATAGCATTTTCTTATTCAGAGAAGAGAGAAAAGGTGATAGTTCTCCTTGTATTTGGTACATTGGCATCGAGGTGAGAGTATTATTGTATTCTTTGATTACCACCAATTGTTTTTGTGAGTTATTTGTATTACCCAATAATGAGTTATTTCTCTTAGAGAATGAAAACCTTTAACTGTGATTAGAGAGGATTATATTGTGTACCCATTATTATTATAGTGAAGATTTACCTAGACTAGGTCTAGTGGTTTTTTTTCACTTTCACCTTAGAAGGGTTTTCCTCGTAAAACATTGGTGTCTCTGGTGGTTTGGTTGTTTAGATTTATTTCCGTTGCTATATCTCTGTGTATATTTTAATAGTTGTATATTTCCATTGATTTGCATACAAGAGGGAAAAACCTTCTGTTTTCCCTAACAACTCTTTGTAATTCTATTTCAATCGAGGAAGGAAAAAGGAAAACGTATAAGATGTCATTTGTTATGTTTTAAAAGGTAATAAGGTAATTCTACAATGTCTAAGGGTATTCTTGACATTAAAATTTTATATGAGAAGACACATTGGCATCTAACAGACCTGTCCTAACGGATAGGGTCTGTATGATACTTACCTTTTAAATAAGGGGATGTTCGTGCCATTAACGCTAATGGGGGTGGTGAAGACAACTGACAAGCTCAGAGTTGTTCATCTTCTGTTTCCCAAACTACGATTGGGAGAAGGACAAGGGTGGTCTAGCTGTTTTGGAGATTACCATTGCAAGGGTGGTGCAAAATAAATACCGGTGGGTTTAGTCTCGGGAACCCAGGTATTGCAGATGCAAGAGGGGTGATTCGGAACCATAGAGGAATGGTAGTTCATGCCTTTGCTGAGGAGATTGGCGTAACAATGAATTTTATTGCTGAACTTAAAGCATACTTGCATGGCTTGAGAGAAGCCATATGTTGCTGCTGAAATTGGTAACGCTAACATGTCCCGTCTCCTGAAACAAAGGAAGGATCTCCGAAGGTTGGACTGGGTAGTCCAACGACCACTCCGACGATCAAGTCAATATACAAAGCAAACAATATGGAGATTACAAGAGATCGTAAACTCCTCAGAATGGGGTAAGGTTTGAGTGTTCTCACAGTGTCTGTTCCTCCCTTTACCTTTGACTGTGGAGTGTTTATATAGACTGTAGTACGTCCAATTAGAGCCAGATATGCCATTGAGGTGGTTGAATTGATGTAGGTAACTGTCACCTAAGGACTTCGGTCGGTTATAATCTATAACTGTTGGATCATGATCTCACGATTGGGAGTCGTCAGCCATTCTTCTAGGAGTCCAATGAGCATCATAGACGGTAGAGGTGGTGGCCCAGAGCATGTCTCTGGACTCCTTTCCTATTCCCACATGAATTGTAGATAGAGTTGGTGTGTCAATTGGACTCCAGCAACCATATGCCAAGTACTTGCAAACTCGACACTTGGTATTACACGCATAGTCTCCTTGGGGGAGTGGAATTGCTTCATGAAAATGCTCTGAGGATGGGGGAACTACCATGGTTTGCCATGTAGGAATGGAGAGTGCTGAAAAGAGATCTTGGTTGCGGTCGGATTAGATACTCCCACTACTATAGGGAGACAAACATTGTTGCAGATGCTCTAGCTAGGAAGGCTGCCTAAGACAGAAGGTCTTTTGAATGGGATGTATGCCTAAATTTTGTAGCTAGAGAGGCCATGTGTAATGCTTCCCACAGGTTTATGTATAGTTTTGAATAATATCGGTGTCCACCCTGGACGTCCCCGACTGATGGCAATGCTGAAGGTGGGGGTAGGGGTAACCATCCTCATAGGGTGTCTTTGTACCTTCTTTTATTCTTTTTTTTTTATCTTAATATAATATGGCTTTTAGCAAAAAAATAAAAAATAACAATAATAATTGGGGTAGTTGCCTTTATGGTGAACCTCAGGGGAAGTGCCGGTGTATTTTTTTTATCAGTAATTTGCAAATTTATTATGTTGCAAATTTGTTATGGCTTATACAGTTTTAAGATATTAGGCAAATGCAAGAATGATTCAAGGTATCATTTAGATCTGCTAGATCGATCGATTCAAATTAGTTTTGGACCTTGTCAATTCCCAATTTGATCCCTGATCTCAGTTTGCTTTAATATTATTTTAATGAGAATTAGACATGTGTTGGTTTCTCATTGGATTAGTATAGTGATTCGATCTGAATCGAATTGGTTTTGAACATGACTAATACTTTGCCTGATACAAGAATTTAGAACCATAATTACAAGGGCTATTAAAGGAGAGTAAAAGGTCCAAATGGTTGATAGTTGATGATATTAGCACACTAATACAAGGTATGGTTCAATATTTAGAATATCTAGGGTTCCATATTTCGATGGTAGACCTATTTCGATGGCTCCATCTACCATCTATTCCCATTGATTTTCTTGATTTTATTATTATAGTTTGGGTTCTGAAGCATAATCTAATTTATAAATATCACATTTTATTGTTTCATACTTTCATAGGTAACTACCATGTTTATTGTGATGAACCTGGCTGTGAGTCGAGTCAAGTGGTTAATATTTTGAGTTGAATCGGCGAGTTACGTAGTTTGGGACTTCGGACACTAGGGTCCTCACCACATAGGAGCAAGAAAATCACATACAGGAGAGGGAGAGACAGAAACCACCAAAATAGATGCAAGGCCAAGGTTTAAGGAAGGTTTAAGGCGGCTACGGAGCTCTCATTGTAAGGGCCGTTAATGTCGGCCAGGTTTCCGCTCTCATTTCTCATCTAGCATCTCAGTCTCTCATCCTCTGCTTCCCTTTGATCTCATGAATTCGAAGCTTGTAGGCTTCGCTCCGTACCTGTTTACTTCATTTCGCTTAAACTTATCTATCTATTCTGATTCATCGTTCGTTGAAAAAATTTGATGTCCAGTAGTAGAACTCTGACATTCTCTTCGACTCTCTGTAACAGACTCGATTGCTTAGTTCCAATTGATAAATCCAGAGCCCTCGACCCAAACCCATCAAAGAAACAGCCCACAGTAGTTATGTGGAGAAACATAGCTAAACAAGCCTCTTTGAGAAAGTTGGGATTTTCTTATAAACCCTCTTCGATCTTGCCCACTTATAGCTTTCTGGGTTACTCCCAGGATTCGATTTTGCCCGACAGAACCAGAGCAGTTGAGCTTAAAAGCTGTCTAGACATCGGGTTTCTCGGAAGAAATTTTCTTCGAAATTGGGATTTACCATCGCAGGAAGATGATTTGGGGAGAACAAGTTTTGGGTGTTTCAGAAACCCAACTAAGGGTTACACCAGTGTTGCTGAGGCCATCTGTTCGACTGATGCAGAAGAAGATGTTTCTGCCATTGGTGAGATTCAGGGATTGTTGGAGGAGATGAGAAAAGACGTGAAAGCAGATTCGGAGCTGATGCCAGAGAGACGGCCGCAGAGACTGGTGGCAGGTATGGGGCAAGCGAAGTACCATATGCTTCGGAGGAGGCAGGTGAGGACTGAAACAGAAGCATGGGAACAGGCTGCGAAGGAATACAAGGAGCTTCTTGTGGACATGTGTGAGCAGAAGCTGGCGCCGAATTTACCATACATGAAGTCATTGTTTCTTGGTTGGTTTGAGCCGATGCGAAACGCAATTTTTGCAGAGCAGGATTTATTTAGACAAGGGAAGAACAGGGCAGCTTATGCCTCGTATTTCGATCAGTTGCCAGCAGATATGATGTCGGTTATTACAATGCATAAGTTGATGGGCTTGTTGATGACAGGAGGTGAACATGGTAGCGCTAGGGTGGTTCAAGCTGCTTGCCAGATAGGTGAAGCCATTGAACAAGAGGTGAGTAAGATCTTATTTATGTGACTAGCTGGATTAAGTCTCAAGGATCATAATTTTCTTCCATATCAGCTGTATAAAAGCTCATATCTGTTCATTTACTTTGCTCTATTTCATTTCCTGGAACCTTCGAAGCTTGAATATTGATGTTGCAGCATCTCTGCATTTTTTATTTGTCTGAATCTGTTTGTTGGTGAAAGTAACCATGAATCTGTTGTTATTAACTTCTGTAAATTTCTGTAGGGACCGCTCATTAGCAATGAATAATTACCCTTGAATGGAATTATTTTTGTGCATCAAGGCACTGTGTAAAGATGGCCTTTTCCTCTTTTGATCTTCCATTCTAAATTTGGAAGCTTATTGCCTGAATCTTCCGTAGTTTCTAAAGACATGTACATGTTGGACATGTATTAGAGATTGAAACACAGTAGATTACTGGATGCTGCTTCTAGATCTCCTTAACTCTATGATTCTTTTTTATTTGGCATTTATAGCAGAATCTATGAACTGTATTTTACTGCAGAAGGATTCCAGGTCGAGGAAGGCATTTGTATTGAGATATACAAGTGATATGATTTCAAAGAGATTGCCTTTGACATTAAATGCCATTCATGGAGGGGCTCTGAATTCATGTTTTTAAGCTCTTCAGTCAGATTCTTTGACATGCATTGGATTTTGAGTCTGATTTTCATATGTCTCCCAATTTTGGGAGATCATCGTGCATTGTTTGTATTATTGTTACCTCTTTGGAAGGTTACTCACAGGAATCTTCTGCAATCCCATTGTGGAATCACCTTCTCCTGTTCTGGCTTTTAGACTTATATATATATATACCCCATAGATCCTATATCTATCTATGTGAAGAAGAAATCATGTAAGGAAGGGGATTCTTATTTGTACAAATTGTACTTCGAACTTGGAACGAGGGGTGAACGACGGGAATGGAACCCGCACATGGTGGATTCACAATCCACTGCCTTAATCCACTTGGCTGGGAATGAAGGCAGAGTGCCGAAAAAGACCAATCCTGAGTTGCGCGGTAGCCCGCACTTCTGTTGTCTTCGCTGGCCTCTTCGCTGGCCTCTTCGCTTCTTCGCCTTTAGATAACAAAAAGTGTCTGCCCCTTAGCCCAATGCATACTTCAGTGCTCTATACCTAGTGTTTCGATCAGCCTTTAAGTCTGGATTATTGAGGAAATTAATCATAGGGGACCACCAATCCATCTCCTGGGTTTCGATCCCGAACACTTCGAACGGCTCCTAGCTTGCCCTCATTCTCCATGCTTGCTTTCCGCTTTTGGCACTAATGAGCTAGCTTCTTTTCCTGCCTTGTTGATTTTGACTAGACTACTGGCACTAACTAAATAGCTTCCTTACTTGCCTTGCTGCCCGCGCCTTACTCGAGTAGGGGCTCTGGAGCAATCAAACTATTGCGTATGCTAACGCGCCACGCTAGCAGCAATCAAACTACTGCATGTGCTAACGCGATTATTTACTTTATCTCTGTTGAAAACCACCATCCCATCCTTTTCACTTTCAATTCCTCAGTCTGAAACCAATTTTAGAATGACAATAATACCCTTATTGTAAGGGAAAAAGTCAAGTTTACCCTTTAGTAATTTTTAACCCTTTCTCTCTCCTCCGTCTCTCTCACTGTTTCTCCAATGGTGTCTGCTCTTCCACTCCGTCTTCAATCTCCACAAAGATCTCCTCTTCCTCTCTTACCCAGACTTCAATGCCCAGTAAAGCTTAATTTCTCTCAATTTCAACTCCACGGAAACTCATCGTAACTTCTCCTTAGGGGATCTCAAATTTCCGCCTCCTCTTCATCTTCTTCTTCTTCAAATCTTTCCAATTGGGTTAGAGAAGAGCAGAGGTGGCTCCGCGAAGAGCAATGGTGGCTCCACGAAGAGCAACGATAGCTCCGCGAAGAAGCTTGCTGGAATTCTGAGTGCGAGTTCCTCCTCCTTGAAATCTCCGATCTGGAAGCTCCGGGGTTCAAGCCTCAAAGTGCCAAAACACTATGCAAGGAGTTCTTGTCTCCAAAACCATCGCCAATATCGCTTCGCTGTTGCAGGTTTAGAAGGATGTTGATCTGAAGTCGAAAACTGCCGAAGTGAATCAGATTGCGGAGAGTGGTTCTGTTCTGACTCTGATGATTTTGGAGTCGAAGAGCGAGGAGGTGAAGGAGATGGTTGTTGAGGAAAAAGAAGTGGTTGTTGAGGAAAAAGAAGTGACAGAGCAAGAGCAAAAGCGCAGAGGACAAAGGAGGATTGGTCAGTAATGACAACTATTTTGGCAATAGCGATGACTCGGTGTCTGACTCAGAAGAATTACCCGGCACCAACAATGAGTTGGGTCAGTGCACAACTTCCACAGGCAATCGCGTGGTGGCGCCAGTTTAGAGTTTGTTAAGAGTTCTTACTTTGTAGAGTTCTTTAATGGCGAGTTGTTGATGCTTTAGGAAAATGCTAGAGATTCAATGGTTGGAGATTCAATGTTGCCAGAGAAGGAACCAGTGGGTGGTAGGATGTTGCCGGAGAAGAAACCAGTGGGTGATAGGTGAAGTTTAAAATGAGAAGGTTATAAACGTTTAGACAAAATTTCAACTCTCGAACCAGTGGGTGATAGGTGAAGTTTAAAATGAGAAGGTTATAAACGTTTAGACAAAATTTCAACTCTCTTCTGTCAGTTAATGGGGAAACGTTTGGGAATTTTGGGTGATAGATGATGTTTCTCAAAGTATATCATTTTGTTTACAAAGAGGTTGTGTTAGAAAACTGTCTTCTCAATCAAGAAACGAAGTGGAAAATGTTAATTTAGTGGTTTGAGATGGTTTAGGTGGTGATACATTTGATTTCTTTATTTATGTTATTATGAGCTTTAAATTAGTAGCTCTATTTGCCGTATTCTTCTATGTTACTCTACTTCATTAACATATTTTTAAATATATGCTCATTAGAGAGAGAAATCGTAGTGTCATCCTTTTCTTATGTCTTTATTTTGATGCCATTCGCTTCTTGTTCCATCTTTTTTTCTCTTTCAGTTTCTATAGTTTACTTTATCAGGATTTTTTTTTTTTTTTTTTTTTTGTGCCAAACCCTTTTTGTCATTTAAGTTCTTAAGCTTTATGCAATTATTACTGTAACAAAATAGAAAAATAAGAGAAGACAAATAGAATCGATGTGTAGAGAGAATCGATGTGTCAAGGAAAGAGAGAGTATGTGTATTTAGCTCCTCTCCTTGTAGCTTGTATTTATAGAAAATAGAAAACAACTATTTGATAGGATCTAGGACTCTACAAGTCAAGAGTCTTAGTCACAAACTAAAGACAAAGTAAACTCCAAATAGGAAAAGAAAACTAACAAGCCTAATTGGTAAATGAAACTAATAAAGAAAACTAATAAACTAATTAGAATTGTAGACTAGATAGGACAGTGGAGTCCTATTCAGACTCAACAACCAAGATTGTAGAGTCCTTCTTCAACTATGCAGTGATGAGGATGGTAAGCAGGTCAATGAGTCCTACATGATGAGGACTGTGAGCAGGTCCCATCGTGTGGACTGTGAGTAGGTCCCATCGTGTGGACTGTTTACGTAGTGTAGTTTAACATCCCCCTTAAGCTGGAGCACAGGAGAATTTAAGAGCTTCAGCTTGGAACAATAGAGCAGTAGCAGCAACAGTTGTAGGTAGCAGTAGTAGTAGCAGTACACTGTGAACCAAGTAGTGGTAGCAGCACAGTTTAGGTCACTGTGAACCAAGTAGTAGCAGTAGTAGTAGTAGGAGCAGCGATAGTGGTGGCTCCAACACGAACAAAAGTAATAGGTTGCATCACGTGCAACAAGTAGGCATCATATTGTAGTAACAATAAATAGCATCTCAAATGATGTATAGCACAAGAAATCCCATAAATAAGAGCAGCTGCAAATAAGAAGCAAATTTGAAGTCGATCCGACGGTTGGATAAAAAATATGGTGAAGTCCTAGTGTGACTAGGAATAGGGTAATTATGCAAGGGGATTTTTTGACATTAATTAAAAAGTCAAAGATCCAATCAACAGATGTGGACAAAAAATGGTAGCCAAGTAATTAATGACAACTAGAATAAGTCATCAAGATTTAGGTACGATCCAATGGTGGATATGAGAGATATAATGAAGTCCTAACTGAGGTGGACTTCCTTAAAGCAGAAAACAGCACACAGCAGATTAGGATTATTAAACCAGTAGTTGATGGACAGAAAACAACATAATTAAAGGAGTTCTAGATAAACTATGAATCCTTAATTCAGGTTCTGGTCGACAGCGTTAAATAGGAAAGATATTAACAGAGTCAGCCCAAAGAGAGGACTCCCAAATCTAGGGACAGCAAACAACATAGATAATATGCAGGCAGCAGCAGGAGAATTTGATGACAGCTGGAGATAGATAACTATGAGTAAGACAGATTCAAAACTGGAAACCGAACCTAATATTGAAAACACAACTAAATTTGACGGAGGCTTGATGGTTAAGCACCTGAATTTGATGATCGTAGATGGGAGAGTAACAGGATCAGATCTAATCAGTAACTGGAACTAGAAACAGATCTGGATCGATTGAAGAGCAATATCAGATCTGAAGTTAATTAGTAGTAATGAACTTACTTAATTAATGGACATTGAGAACCAATGGAAAATAGAATAAAATTCAAAACCAGAACTTCATATGCAGTAGAGGCAGCAATGGTTGTTGCACACCATGACAAAGAACTTTAGACGACTCTCAAAATGGCAACTGCTCTAATACCATGTAACAAAATGGAAACATAAGAGAAGATGCACATAATCGATGTGTGATCGATGTGTCAAGCATAGTTGTCAAGGCGTTGCCTAGGCATCCGGGCGCCAAAATTAGTGCTGCACGGTTAGGTGCCTTGTGAAAGTTTGAAAGGCGATCGCCTATTGCCTTGGGCGCCTTGGATGCCTAGACATCCTGGGCGGCCGCCTTGATTCAATTATATGTGTAATATATTATTATAAATATTTTTTTTTGGGTAAATTACTCAGACACCCCCTCTACTGTTGTGTAATTAACAGAACTACCCTGCTTTTTCAAAAGTTACACAGAATACCCCTCTAACAATGCTATCATACAATCTCACCCCTACCGTTACTTTCAACTTGACGGCAAATGGTTAAAATTTTTTAAAGACAAAAACACCCTTTGTTCCTCTTTATTCTCAAATGAAAATCTCTCTTTGTTCCTCTTTTTTCTCCAACTACCGCCTGTGTGTTCTCTGAGTTAACAGAACCCCACTGAGAGGAAACTCTTCTCCCATTGTTTCCTGCTCCATAAAACAAACCCCACTAAGGAAACGCGAGGGGGAGATTAAAATATGGAAAGGGGTTAAAGTTCTTAGTTTTCTGATTTCTGATCAACATCTAACCTTTTTGTGACTCTCGCAGGAGGTTTCAGAGGGGAATCTCTTGTTGGGTCTTGCGTTTTCCAATAAAAAAACTCCTCTTTTTCTAATTCTTCAGTTGTGATCTGAAGGGAAAACCAATCGGATCCCCTGTTAGTGTAGCTTATTTTTAGTTTTTGTAATCCCAATCTGTTTCGTTTCTTTTTTAACTGGTTTGATGGAGAAGAAGAGTTTACAATACCTGCAGCAATCCACCATGTGTCAGGGTAACAGTGCCGAAGGTTGCAAAGGGTTTGCAGGGGTGAACTTTTCTGTTCCATCATCATCTTCTTCTTTTTCTCCCTGTTTTGGATTTTCGGGTTCTCCTGTGGGGATTGAGTTTTACCTTTCATTGAACTTTGATAGGTCAAACCCGGCCAGAACGGGTACCCAACCATTTTCAGTTCAAGATTCGATTTTAAAAATTATGATTGGTACCCAAACAAGTGGACATCTCCATATCAGCTTTTATGGTGGTTTCAACTTTCAAACCAAATATGAAAAGTGGGCACTAAAACGCCGAGCATAACTGTTTATAGGTTGATGACACCGAGGTGATTCACAATCTGAGTGAAGCTTTCTTGGTTCCATTTTTTGGGCAGAGATGCATTCTCATAAAATTAACAAACCTGTAACAATCAAAGTATGATTTTTCTTCTTCTGTAACAAACTCATACAAGGAAAGATTATATAAATCTAAAATAAAAAAATACATCTCAAATACCCTCAAGGCATTACGGAGGCTGAAAAGAAAGTAATATTAAAACAATCCTCCAGCTGAGAAAGCAAAAAAGGCTTTGGAGGATTTCAAGATGACTGATGACAAAGCGGTGAGATGTTCCCTGTGCTACAAATTTGAAACAGAATTAGGTTGCTTTGATGGTACAGTGATGATGGGAGAGAGGGGTATTTCGGGAAAGAGATGAATGGTGTGGATTTGAACAAAAGTGTAGAGGAAGAAGATGATGGGAGCTTTGATGCAGGGAAAGAAAACCAGAATCGGCAATCTAAATTCTGAACAAGCAGCAGCTAATTTGGCTCAATTGGTACTAATCTGGATGTATAGAAATTCAATCGAAGTATTCTAGGGTTTAAGATGAAGGAAGAGATGGAGGAATAAGAGGCATACCTGGAGAAGAAACTTTGAGACGCTAAGCCGTGGAGAAGAAAACCTAGAAGAAAACGGAAGTGAAGAGAAGAAAGAGGAATACAGTAAAAGAAAACCTTTTAGTCATTTTACCCTTAGTACGGGTATTTTCGTCTTAAAAAAAAATTGAGCCTCTGCCGTTAAGTTGAAAGTAACGGTAGGGGCGAGATTGTATGATAGCATTATTATAGGGGTATTCTGTGTAACTTTTGAAAAAGCATGGTAGTGTTGTGTAATTTCACTACAGTAGAGTGTCTGTGTAATTTATCCTTTTTTTTTTGAATCAGATTCTAAAACTAACTTTTATATCGGTTTGGTGTACAATAATATATTGTACACCAGTACATGGAATCATGGGTTATATAAACTAGATTATAGAGCCAAACAGTCGTTTGAAAAAAAAGAAAATCGAAACTGTGTGAAGACTCTGAAGTCTGAACTACCTCTTCCGGAGATTAAGGTTTCTTTCTCTGATACTCTCCCTGAACTACTCCTCTCCCACAGAGTTGTTTGTATTTTGTATGAATGGTTAGTATTGTATTTCTTTCATTGTTTTTTCTTCTTCTTCCTCTCTGCTTATGCAACGAATTTTTTTTTTTTTTTTTTTTGAATATCATTTTAATGTTTCTTTTTCTTCTTCCTCTCTGTGTCAACTAATTTTATTTTATTTTTTAATATCGTTTTATCTTCCTCTCTTCTTCTTCTTCTTTTCTGCTGCAACTCTGCAAGTCCGAATGGGGTTTTTTTTTTTTTTTTCCTTCGAGAAATTCTCTCCATCGACTTTTTTTTTTGTTTTTCTTCTTCTTCTTCTTCTTCTGCAAGTCCAAATTTTTTTTTTTGTCCTTCGAGAAATTCTCTGCAACGACTTATTTTTTTTTCCCGTATTGCTATTTACTCCAGCGTTTTACAAACCATCAAATTCATGAACTATCTAAACCCTAAAGGTTCCTAACTGTTACCTGGTCCAGATGCAGCTTTATCTAAAGTTTATTTCCCTTTTTTTTCCATGACCTGTAAGGCTTTAACCATCTCATTTAGTTGGGATTTGGGAATTAAAACTGGCATTTCCTTTTAACTACAGATGAAAAAAGTGTGTATTACTGCAGGGGGTAGTTTAGGATTTTTTTTTTGTTTTTTTTTAATGTCAGCTTGCTTTCTTCTGCAACGACTTCTGTTAAGTGTGTATTACTGCTGGAGGTAACAACAATATAATATTTATTGACTAATTTACATCTTTAGTTCTTTACGTGCATTATAGACTTGCACTCTTGTTTCTTATTTTATATGCTTTTATGTTCTTTGTTTATTGCATTATGCTTTTTTTGTATTATTATAAATTTGCTTTTTTTAGTTTTTACATTCTATACTTTAATCATTCTTTGTTTATTTTCTCATATTAGCTTATGCCTTAAATGTTAATTATTGATGTAGCGTATTGCATTATTGCATATAAACATACATATAGTATTAAATTTTAGGCAAAAAAAAAAAAACACTAAGAATGCCTTGGTCGCCTAGGCAACGCCTAGGTGCCTCGGATGGCCTCCAACTCCTAGGTCGCCTTGTCACCTTGACAACTATGGTGTCAAGGAAAGAGAGAGTATGTGTATTTAGCTCCTCTCCTTGTTGCTTGTATTTATAGAAAATAGAAAACAACTATTGGATAGGATCTAGGACTTTACAAGTCAGAGTCCTAATCACAAACTAAAGACAAAGTAAATTTCAAATAGGAAAAGGAAACTAACAAGACTAACTGGTAGAGGTAACTAATAAAGCAAGCTAATAAATTAATTAGAATTATAGACTAGATAGGACAGTGGAGTCCTATTTAAACTCCGCAATCAAGATTGTAGAGTCCTTCTCCAACTATGCAGTAGAAGTAAGAAGTCATATACGATGAGAACAACGAGCAGGTCAATGAGTCCTACACGATGAGGACTGTGAGCAAGTCACATCGTGTGGACTGTTTACGTAGTGTAGTTTAACAGCTACTACAAATTTACACCTTGTCTTATTTAAGCATATTTTGATTGGAATAGCATTTGGTGTATTGTGAGTTATTCCCTAAAAATTGTCCTCTTGAATGAACAACTGGTCATTACTATTAAAAGGATCAAAGTACATAAATCAGAGCTATATTTGAAAGGCACTGCTTGTGAAATCAGTCCTGCAGCATGAAAATAATTAGTGTTACTTCTGAAGGGCTGAACTTTTACAGATGGACCACCATTTCATAAATTAGTCACTTGGAACTTAGACCTTAAGGATTTGATAGTTACCATTCTGGTTGTACTGATTCTGAAATCTTCACTGCCAAAATGAACCTAGTGATCACAACATTAACTGTCAAACCTTCCGAATTTCATTTATCTTTTAACTTCATGATGCAACTTAGTGTTATTCAAAATACAAATTCTGGTGTGCAAACTTACTCGTCAGCAATATTGATTGTCCTATGAAATGGTGTGCTGCTTAATGTGCTTGATATCTATATTCATTTTATTTGCTATAGATAACCAAGAGGCCGAGCTTTGGTGTGACGGTAAGGTTGTCATATTGCCACCTGGTGGTCCCGGGTTTGAAACACGGAAACAGCCTCTTCGCGTTATGGGGGTAAAGCTACGTACATTCTGCCCCTCCCCAAACCCTGCAGTAGCGGGAGCCTTGTGCATTGGGATGCCCTTTTAGCTGTAGATAACCAGTTCAAGAATACTAAGGTTACTGGAAGTTTTAGAAGGAAAAAAATTGCAAAGAAAAAAGAAAAGGAAAGAGTGGAAGTTTGTAAGAGACTGAAAAGATGAATGTGAGAAATAAAAAATGCTCGTGTCTTTCAAGCTAAGGAGTAAACAGTAGCAAGAGTCGTGGAGAAGATAATGAATATGGGAAAAATGTGAAGATTTTGTGAATGACTAGTTTTGCATGCGAAACAGTTCACTCTTTGTAAGGAGGAAGGGCTTTCTTTTTCTGTTGAGGCTGGTGTGGAGTATACAAATGGAAAATATTTGCATTAAAAAAAGAAGAAGAAAATGATACGCACCTTAATGAGTTCATGGTTATAAGCTTGAAATATGTAGAAAGAGTAAAATGATAATTTTATCCAGAGCAGGACTATGTTGAAATACTAAGATTAGGAAGCATTTTAGATATACATGTAAATTAAGAATGGGTGACTTCTAGCAACATTTGATGTTAGTGCAAAAAAAATTGGTTGTGTTAATGGTACATCTTGAGTTGGGTGTGGTAGTGGCATGCCATAGGTCGAAATAGAGGAACTGAGAATCAGATTACTATAAATCCACCTTGTTTGGGTAAATACAACTTTTCATTTTCTTTACATGGATAGGGAGGGTCTCTAAAATTTCAAATTACAAACTCTTCAATCTTTTATTAAACAAGATGAAACTTCTTTGTCGATTTGGATCTCTCGGTTCATTTGCACAACCTATTTACCTATTTTGCCCCCCAACCCTTGGGTTTTTACTATAAACGATCAGAGTTATTCATAAATTATCTTTGGAATGGATCAGGTTAGGATACACAAGTTTTTGGAGAAGACAAAGAGAAAGACTGACCTAGATAAGAAAAACCAAGAAGGTAAATCTGAACCTGTAACCATAGAGCAGGAAAGGCTAAGAAAGAAAGTTAATAACTTGATGAAAAAGCAGAAGCCGCAACAGTTGAGGCACATATTGAAGGGTCAGGATGATTCAAAACCATGGGGCCAAGATGCTCAGGCTAAGGTTTGCATTCTTTGCATAGTTGCTGGAAGAAATATTTTTCTTAATATCGGTGTAACTCAATTGTAAGGCTCATATTTTCCAGGTTGGGAGCCGTTTGATTGAATTGTTGATGGAAACAGCATATATACAACCTCCAGTTGATCAAGCAGCCGATGGTCCGCCTGATATTCGGCCTGCATTTAGGCACAGTCTGAAAACTGTTTCAAAAGAAACAAAGTAAGGTTTCGGTCCTTTCCGAATGGTATTCATTGCTTTATCTATGAATGCTATTGTTAAAGTACTTTTTACATTTTTTTTTCTAACAGTAAAACTGGCAGAAGATTTGGGGTCATTGAATGTGATCCTTTGGTTCGCAAAGGATTGGAGAGGACTGTAAGTCAATCCACTATTCTTGGAGACTTTAACATGTTTTGACTTATAGTATTGTTGGCCGTCACTACATATAAATTAGTTTAACACAACTTGATTGAGGTGTGTTGAAACATTTGAAAACATTCTCTTGCATAAATATCTTGGTTTCAAGCGCATAAAGAATTGCATTTGTTGTAACAGGCAAGGCACATGGTGATCCCTTATATGCCAATGTTGGTGCCTCCAGTCAAATGGATAGGGTATGATACTTCAGGTTTCATCAATATTTTGTTCTTTCTTGTTTAATTTAGCAGTTGGTTTCTGACGGGAAAATCTTTTGGTTTTGGAGATAATAATTTACTTCATTTTGGTGCATAGATATTTCAAGTACCCTCCAAAAAAATGATGTGAATAGTTATTTCCATCTCTCTTTCTCTCTCTCTCTCTCTCTCCGGTACAAAATTCTGCCCAAGATAATCATTGCTTTTCAATGGTTCAATGTTCTGGCTAAATATTGGCAAACTGCTAGCCACAGTGCTCTCATGTTTTCGCAATTCCATTTCTCTCTGTGATTGTCTTTCCCTTCTTTCTTTATGCAGATATGACAAAGGAGCATACTTGTTTTTGCCATCTTATGTTATGCGCACTCATGGAGCAAGACAACAGCGTGAAGCAGTAAAAAGGACTCCACGGAAGCAGTTAGAACCAGTTTTTGAGGTTTGAGAACCTTGAATTTGTTCTTTGTTTTTCTTCTGTTTGTTATTTGATGGCTAAGGGCTCATGTTTGATCTTTTCAACTGTCTTAATACCCTTGTGGTGCTCTGTGCTGATATTCTTTGAACGACTTATATTTGCCTATTTTTTTGTTGTGAAAGTTACTATAATGATTTTTAAACAAATGCAGGCCCTGGATATCCTTGGCAATACCAAATGGAGGATTAATAAAAGGGTACTTAGCGTTGTGGACAGGATATGGGCTAGTGGAGGTCGTCTAGCTGACTTGGTTGACTGTGAAGATGTGAGTCAACTTTATGGCAGTGAAGTTCTTTTTAATAATTTATTTTTTGAGTTTTGTTTCATCCATCTTGTTAAAGGGAAGTTTCTAAAATTATCTGTTATTGATCGAATCAGTTTTTGGTTCTGCCTTTCTGCATCTTGACAATGTGAGTAGTGGCTGACCTATATACTGAATTTTCTCCTTATATGTCTCTTTTTTGTTCATTTCAGGTTTCTTTACCTGAGGAGCCAGACACAGAAGATGAAGCTGAGATTAAAAAATGGAGGTGGAAAGTTAAATCTGTGAAGAAAGAGAATAGTGAGAGGCATTCACAGCGGTGTGACATAGAACTTAAACTTGCTGTAAGTTTCTTTTAGGTTCCATACCATCTTCCAGTTAGTTTATAGATGATCGGATAGAAAATTTACTGATCATCTAACTTTGGAGCAGGTAGCCCGGAAAATGAAGGATGAGGAAGGTTTCTTCTACCCACATAACCTTGATTTTCGAGGCCGTGCATATCCCATGCACCCTTATTTAAACCATCTTGGTTCCGATCTGTGCCGGGGAGTCCTGGAATTTTCTGAGGGGCGTCCCCTTGGAAAGTCAGGATTGTGCTGGCTCAAGATACATCTGGCCAATTTATATGCTGGTGGTGTGGACAAATTGTCCTATGATGGTCGAATAGCATTTACTGAAAACCACTTGGAGGAAATATTCGATTCTGCTGACAGACCACTAGAGGGTAGGCGGTGGTGGTTAAATGCGGAAGATCCATTTCAGTGCTTAGCAACATGTATCAATCTTTCTGAAGCGCTGAGAAGTTCCTCACCAGAAACAACAATCTCCCATATGCCTATTCACCAGGTATATTTTCATGTTGGGAATTTTTTGCCCAGGGAAATCATCCTGCCATGTGGTTACATATTTTCACTTGTATATATATGTTACTTATTCAAGTTTGATCATGCTGGCCTTGATTTTTGCATGTGGAAGGACAATGTGGTTGTTCTACCAATTAGATAGATGGCTGATCCTTTGGACTGGTTATATGTCAATTATATGGCCTACCATTATTTTATTTAATTATTTTTTGGATGGGTTGCCTATATATTATTGAATCAGACAGAGAACCAATTTTAAAATTTCAGCAATTCTCCAGATGTTTTATTTTCCCACTTGGAGAACTCCTATTAGTCTAAGATTTTACCCACATGGGTCCACATAGAAGGTGATATGGGCTACAGGAAGGTCTTTCAGATGTTGGTATTTTGAGCCGAGCTTGGCTCTCCAACCTATGTAGCTTATTATTTATATGTTTATAGATAGTCAAACCCTTAATGTGGATTCACAAACAAAAGATATTTTGAGTAATGCTAGGGTTTCTCTGTAAATGACACATTACACCTAGACATTGGTGTAGCAAAAAAGTAGGCAAGGGCCATCGTGTTGGCGCCTGAATGCGGTAATAAGTAGGTTAAGGGTTCTTGCACTTTGGACTAACATAGCTTGTATTCAAGAGAAAAAAGATTAACATAGCTTGTATTCAAGAGAAGAAGGATTAACATAGCTTGTATTCAGGAGACTAGATGGAAGCAAAGGAGTTGGATGACTTTAAACGTTGGTATATGGGGGATAAAAGTAATAGAAGAGGAGTGTGCAAAGTAGTAGATAAAGATTTAAAGAATGATGTGGTGGATGTTAAAAGATTCGGTGATAGGATTTTATCCATTAAGCTGGATGCAAATATGGATCGATTAGTGCAAAGCTTTAGACAAGGAGTAAAAAATAAAATAAAATAGGGGGTGATTTGAATTGACATGTAGGAGGGCATCATAGAGCTTATGAAGGTGTACTAGAGGATGTGGTTTTGGAGTGAGGAATGAGGAGAGGGCTTCAGTTTTAGATTTTTCTATGGCTTATGATTTATCTATTGTAAATACATACTTCAAAAATAGATAGGAACATTTAGTGTCACAAACCCCAAATCGTAAGGGTTTAAGATCAGTGATCTCTTTCCTTAAATGGTACCTCCATAATAATGAAAATCTATAAACATTCCATAATTAATCCATTTAATGAATCTGAATATCAAAATCCAGCAAAAGACTTCCATAAATAAAATATCTATCATCGATATCTATCTGATGATTACTTAAAAACTGTAAAACCAAGGTCTTGATGCAGATCAAGAGTTGGGCCTGGCCCAATTAAGAGCAACCAGCCCAGCCAGACCTACTCCAGCCCAGAAGCAAGCAGCCGAGATCTCTCTTTACCGCCAGCTATAGAGCATACCGCCAGCTCTATTTGTAGTTTGGATTTTATTTTGTTTCCTAATTAATTAGTGACTCTATTTCTATTGTAAGTTTCCAAAAGTACAGGTTAGGTAGTTTAGAAGTTTTAGTTACTTGGAGACCAAGACTTTCCTTGAATCTAGTTTCCTAGAAGTTTTGGAAACTTTCCTATTATTTTGTTAGGAACTTCCTACTCTATGAAGGGAGTTAGTTTCCTATTTTTTAGTGTAAGGCTTTCCTATTCTATTTGTATGATTCAACTCTATAAATAAGAAGGAGAGGCTGGCAACAAGAGCTAGAGAGTTTTCCAGAAAAAAGTAAAGACTTATTTTCTGGTTGAGTCTCTCCAAGGTTATGAGACTCAACCACCTATTGTTCCTTATTTTTCGAAGTTTATTTTCAGTTCCAAATACCCTACCCTAGCTGGCGACACTGCTATAATACATATTCAGTTATTCTTTTGCTGATTTGACTCGATATTTCAAACAACAACCTGAAAAACACACTAGAGTGGGGCGGTACTAGATACAGCCTGCTTCTGGAGCCTGTAGCTCCTTCAACTGTTATTGGATCGTCCTCAATTTTGGAAATGTGTTCACAATTGTTACAAAGAACGTCTACACCAAGTTTCATCCAATTCTGACGGTTGGATTTCTAGATAAGTGATTTTCTTTGTTGATTTTTATTGCAAATTTTATGTTTGGACTGAATTAAGATCCTATAGCAAAGAAGGATCGATACATTATGTTGCTTTAACCCTCTTTGCCACCAATTTGGTATCAGAGCATGGCTGGGGAGAGTTTTAACTCTCCTAATCAGTCCAACAACCCCAATGACCTTATTAATTTGGTTCTCCAATGGTTGGGCAAAATAGATGCAAAGTTAGATAATGTGGATGGAAGAATGAGTAATTTGGAGGAAAATAATCCTTGGCCGGCTAAAATAGAAACCCCTAAAAAAGAAGTTCCTATGGCCAACCTAATGCCAAGATGTGTTGCTAGGGCTCCCCAAAGAGTCCTTAGAGAGGAATACCAAGACCCACCCTATGAAGATTATGATGACAATCAACCTATGTGCTACCAAACCCTTAAGGTACGGATGGACCTCCAGGAGTTTCATGGGAGGCAAGACCCCGAAGCCTTTGATGACTATCTGAATGCCTTAGATGACTATTTCGATTGGTTTAATCTTTCCGAACCATGAAAACTGAAATTGGCTTGCTCCAAACTTATGGCGGGTGCCCATGATTGGTGGCGTAATTATGAGTATGACCTCATGAGGAGACGGATGGAACCTACTACTTGGGAGGAAATGAAAGAAGAATTGAAAGAGAAATATTTGCCAAGGTCCTCCCAACAAAGGTTACATGACCAACTGAATAATCTTCGACAAGGCACTATGAGTTTGGAAGATTATGTGTATCAATTTGACCAATTGTGTGCACGTTCTAGATCACAGGACAATAATGATAAGATGAAATCTCGGTTTCATGTGGGGCTGCGACCTGAAATTAGAGACAAAATGAGTGTGGTTGATATTTTTAGTCTTAACGACTGTGTTGATAAAGCTTTTCAAGCCGAAGACCTTTTGAAGTCAACACCGAAGCCCACCTCCAGTTCTTATGAAGTGAAGCACCCCACACCGAACAGCAAAGCCATAGGGACTACGTCTCGTGTTACTCCAATAACAGATAAAGGTAAAACTCTCATGGTAGCCAGCTACAAATGTGCAATGCTATCACTACAATGCATATGGTCACTTTGCTAGAGATTATCCACAAAAATTAAGGGTAAACTCTTTAGTTACGACAATCGAGGCTAACTCAGATACACAAGTATGTGAGCCGCAAAGTGATGACACTCCTATTCTTAATACGGATGGCACGGATGATGGTGAGGATTCATATGGAATCCATATAATCAGCAGTATGGTTTTGGTTGCCTCAAAAGTGGATATGACTAATTTTGATGCATCTTCTGAAGCTCCATGGATCGACAATGACGACCAAAGTTCTGATGAAGACCACAGTGTTATGGAGACAATTGCGGAAGACGAAGAATTGAATAAGATCGTCCCCATGAAGGCATGAATACCATGATTCCACTTGACTTTCTCCAAGATGTTGAGCATGTTGATTTTGTAATACCTTCTAAATATTTTGAAGAAAGTGGACCCAAAGTGATGGATTTTCTTCCAACGTCACAAGCACAGTTAAAGTTTCAAGATCAATAGGCGCTGCCTACCGACCCCTCTGTAGCCATTCTTCACTATTACAAAACTCATGGACGAGTTCTTTTTAAGTGGGGGTGAGCTGATGCAGATCAAGAGTTGGGCCTGGCCCAATTAAGAGCAACCAGCCCAGCCAGACCTACTCCAGCCCAGAAGCAAGCAACCGAGATCTCTCTTTAGAGATCTTTCTTTACCGCCAGCTATAGAACATACCGCCAACTCTATTTTTAGTTTGGATTTTATTTTGTTTCCTGATTAATTAGTGACTCTATTTCTATGTTAGTTTCCTTAAGTATAGGCTAGTTTGTTTAGAAGTTTCAATTACTTGGAGACCAAGACTTTCCTTAAATCTAGTTTCCTAGAAGTTTTGGAAACTTTCCTATTTTCTAGATTTAGAATTTTTCCTATTATTTTGTTAGAAACTTCCTACTTTATAAAGAGAGTTAGTTTCCTATTTTTTAGTGTGAGGCTTTCCTATTCTATTTGTAATGATTCAACTCTATAAATAAGAAGGAAAGGCTGGCGGCAAGAGCTAGAGAGTTTTCCAGAAAAAAGTAAAGACTTATTTTCTGGTTGAGTCTCTCAAAGGTTGTGAGACTCAACCACCTATTGTTACTTACTTTTCGAAGTTCTGAATTTTATTTTGAGTTCCAAATACCCTTCCCTAGCTGGCGACACTGCTGTAATACATATTCAGTTATTCTTTTGCTGATTTGACTCGATATCTCAAACATCAACCTGAAAAACACACTAGAATGGGGTGGTACCAGATACAGCCTGCTTCTGGAGCCTGTAGCTCCTTCAACTCTTATTGGATCGTCTTCAATTTTGGAAATGTGTTCACAATTGTTACAAATAACATCTACACCAAGTTTCATTCAATTTCGACGGTTGGATTTCGAGGTAAGTGATTTTCTTTGTTGATTTTTATTGCAGATTTTATGCTTGGACTGAATTAAGATCCAATAGCAAAGAGGGATCGATACATTATGTTGCTTTAACCCTCTTTGCCACCAGGTCTATTACAACTGCTCAAAATCAATGCTAAAATAAGATAAGTTTTTTAACATAACCCATAGCAACAAACGAAAGTTCCAACACGTCCGCTCCACTAGTCCTCCTACTGTGCCAAGCTACTGATAGGAGGGGTGAGCTACAAAGACCAGCAAGTTGGAACGAGTCCCCACAAAACATAGATATTCATATACTTCCATAAATGTTTCAAACATGCATAATTTTCCATGAACATAAGACGTACAAAGTTCTTGAGAAAATCATGACATCTGTAAAACATGCATACTCTTTAGGAAAACATGGAAAACATCTTCAAATACAAACCATGAACGAAAACCTAGAGACAAGCTGCCAAAAGCGTAAACATAAGGGTGAGAGCACTCAGTTGATCATACGGCATCTTGTCCTTTGCCTCATCACACTAGTCGGCACATAGCTCTCTAGTGTGGAATACATCATCATTAGTCCCAATCACCGTAGCACCGGGCCCTTTAGTCGGCATTGCTGGGCATCTCGCGGCCAAGCAAGGACATAAACAGTTAGTGTGCCTCATCCAACACCTAATCTCTCGTTGGAAAGGGTTGCACACATGTCCAAAAAGATAAATCCTTATTTCATTCAATACCTTCTGTAACAAAATAGAAAAATAAGAGAAGATGGAGAGAATCAATGTGTCTTGATCCTCTCTTTGTAGCTTGTATTTATAAAAAATAGAGAACAACTATTTGATAAGATCTAGGTCTCTACAAGTCAATGCCTTAATTATAAACTAAAGACAAAGTATAACTCAAAATAGGAAAAGGAAACTAACAAGCCTTATTGGTGAAGGAAACTAATAAGGAAAACTAATAAATCAATTAGAAATCCAAGTCCTAGAAACTAACACTAACTACTTTGACTAAGTCAAAGCAGTGTACATTACAATTTTATTACGCTAATGCCCCCCTCAAGCTGGAGCTTGGGGGAATGTAAGAGCTTCAGGTTGAAACAATGTAGCAGCGGAAGCAACAACAGTAATAGTAGTGGTAGTAGCAGTAGTAGTGGTAGTAGCAGTAGTAGTGGCAGCAACAACAATAGTAGTAGAAGCAACACAATATTGGTCATTATGAACCATGTAGTAGCAGCATAATATAGGTCACAATGAATCAAGTAGTAGTAGCAGTGCAATATAGGTCACCATGAACTCAGTTGTAGTAGTAGCAACACAGTATAGGTCACTGCGAACCAAGTAGTAGTAGTAGCAGCAGCACAGTATAAGTCACTGCGAACCAAGTAGTAGTAGTAGCAGTAGCAGTAGCAGTAGCAGGAGCGGCAATAGTGGTGGCTGCACACCTAACGGAGAATCTTAAAAGACTCTCTAAACAATAACCCAGGTGATTGTTCTGATACCATGTAACAAAATAGAAAAATAAGATAAGATGGAGAGAATCGATGTGTCTTGCTCCTCTCTTTGTAGCTTGTATTTATGAAAAATTGAAAACAATTATTAGATAAGATCTAGGATTCTACAAGTCAGAGTCCTAGTCATAAACTAAAGACAAAATAAACTCAAAATAGGAACATGAAACTAACAAGCCTAATTAATAAAGGAAACTAATAAAGCAAACTAATTAACTAATTAGGAGTCCAAGTCTTAGAAACTAGCACTAACTACTTTGACTAAGTCAGTATACGGCTACAATTTTATTACGTTAACACCATCCATTTATTTCATACCCTTTTTCATAAACATGAGCAACAAATATCCTTTACATGGAAGTTTGAAGAAACAACATATCAATAAAATAAAAAGGCGTCCCAGTGCACGAGGCTCCCACTCCTGCAGGGTCTGGGGAGAGGCAGAATGTAGGCAGCCTTACCCCCACACAACATCGAGAGACTGTTTCCGTGTTTCGAACCCGTGACCACCAGATTGTAATATGACAACCTTACCATCACACCAATGCTCACCCTCAACATATCAATAAAATAAATGACAAATATACATATAGGTGGTTAAAGCCTAGCCCTACTCACCTCGACAATGCTCACAATCCTAAAATCTCACCTCAGTCCCAATTACTCAAGAATGCAAGTTACCTAATTTGCATAAAAAGGTCCTTCACATTATTACTCACAATAAAATAAAATCAATTGTAGTCCAAAACACCATTCTTTTAAAAACCCCTCAAAGCAGTTCACTTTGTCTTAAATCTAATAATATACATAGCTTTTTATTTCAGTCCATATACTCCCATGTAAGGTCCTAAACATGGTGTACAGCCCACTAGAGAAGTGGGTTCAACACATCTAGAGTGAAAAATAGTCCCTTATTATGACTACTTGTTAAGGTCATACTTTGGACTGCATCCAGCCATGCATATATATGCAGTCCATTAATTCAGTAGTCCATTCAACATAAGCGTCCACTTTACAATCATAGTCTCACCCAAAATAACCATAACGTGACAAATAGTTCCTTATTTCCATTTTTAGCCATAAACATAGCTTGCTAAACACAATCCCACAATATCCGATCCACCTATTGATAAGCCCATCACAGCACTATAGCCCATTAAAGCAAGCCTATACAAATCAATGATCAAATTAGATTGATAAGCCCCATTAAAATAAAATGAGAAATTAATCAGCTTGTGGTGCATGATGCCATCATCACAGAAAGGAAATACTAAGGGTTTCAAAACATGCACAGGATAATTGCCCTTTGGATTAATGAAAGTTATCAAATGTCGTGAACACAGTCCACCATGCCAGCACCACTTCATTGACAAAAATAATCAAAACCATAGACCCCAAACTGGGTCTATCATCTTCCCAACCGATCCAGTATCTTCATTACATCTCCTTTCTTTTGTTTGGACTTTGGATTAAGGCAGATGGCACAGGTTGGACAGCAGGGCCTGTTGCTGCGATGGCTGGTCCTCGTGGCCTGGTTGGTGTGCACTACATGCGCGGCTGGGCCCTAACCTGCCCCCTCCTCTACTGCCATTAGAGCCACTCTTTCTCCCTGTCAAACTTCTGATTACACAACTCTCCAATATCTTATAAATGAAACTGATTAAACAATGACATACCTGAAACGAGTCTGAACAATCCTTTGAAACTGATTAAACAATGACATACCTGAAACGAGTCTGAACAATCCTTTCTTTCCTTTCTTTCGGTTTTCTTTTTCTCTCCTCTTTCCTTTCTCTTCTCTGCAATCAGCGGCAATGCCACAGCCTCTCTCCCTTCACACTCTCTTTTAAGTTTTAGCGTGACACTCTTAGTCCTAAAACCATAAAACAGTGAAATACTCTTGTTGAAGGACTCTCCACTCTCTCCTCTCCTATTCCTCTTTTTCCCCCAAAACCTTTCAACCACATTACCCGCTTGCCTTCAGTTCTGTATGTGCAAAATCCTCTCTAGTCTGACTCTATCCATATAACTCTCAACCATCCCCATACGTGGCGACAAATGCCTCTTTACTTATTTTTAGAAAGCCCATCAAATTACCTACCATTACCTCCTTAAGCGAAGATCCTTCTCCTAATAACTCTCAATCTGTTTCCTCTCTTCTCTCTTCCTTTCCTACTTTCTCTCTACTTTTCCTTCTTCTTTCCATGTTATCACCCCCCCCCCAATTATTTTCTTCATTTATTTATTTAATTATATAATTGATTAATCCATCCCCTATTAAATAGGGACTATCCGCTTCTCCTTCTTATGCATACTTTATCTCTCCCTCTCAGTCACTCTCTCAGTCAAACAAAAGCCTACAAATAGGCAGCCCCAATAGATAAGCAACCAAATCCAAATTTCTAATCCTTTCCCACGATTTCTGCCCTATATTGTTTTCTTTTCTTCATTCAATTAATTACACCTCATCATGTGGGGTCCATCAAGACTCAAGTATCCCCCAAATCGAGTGCCCTTTTTGAGTCCACCTGGTTCTTCTTTAAACCAACCTGGTTTCGAAGAACATGCCTTATGTGTTACACTCTTAAGCACATATACACATGCATACAAATTAGGATTCCCCATAAACTGGGGTATTACATTTAGTCACCTTCAAACGTGGGCATCATAGAAGCCAAATAGATTTTTTTCTAACTATGAAGTTCGATAGGTTCTTATGTAAGGATTGTAAGGTTATACCAGCAGAGAGCCTAACCATACAACATAGATTACTGGTCATGGATATGTATCTCACTAAGCTAAATCGTGAGATAGGTAAAGTTACTTGCCTTAGGATAAGGTGGTGAAGCTTAAAAGGAGATATCTTGAAAGCTTTTACTGGTAATGTAGTCAAGCAAGGAAAGTGAGACTTTGAGAGACACTAATACTATGTGTAATAGGATAATTGCTTGTATTAAGAAAGATGCTAAAGAAGTCCTAGGCGTATTGAAAGGAAAACGTCATTCCTCTAGGGAGTCTTGGTGGTGGGATGATGAGGTTCAAGCAGCCATTAAGGCTAAGAAATATAGTTTAAAGATATGGCAAAGTAAGGGTAAAGAAATATGGAGATCATTATAATAGTTTGAGCACAAAGTAAGGGAAAAAAACTATCTATAAAATAGCTAAGAGGAAGAGTAGATATTTAAACCATGTAAGATGTTTTAAAAGTGCATATGGTAGAGTTCTAATAAGGGATGAAGACATTAAAAAGGGATGGAACGATTATTTCTACAACCTACTAAATGAAGACTTCGAGTAATAGTGTCTCAGAAGGCTACATCACTCACCAAGACACAATAGGCCATAGATATATTTGCAAAATTAAGAGTACAGAAGTAAAAGAAATTTTAAGGATGATGAATGTAGGCAAAACACCATGCGCCGATACATAATAAGCTACAAGAATGTTGTTTGAGATACCATGTTCAATAAAGGGGTTTAGATGCTCCAGCACAGAGGAGAAATTTGATTCGAGATTGAAGGATTTAAAAGAGCTAGGGGTAGACCTAAGATGACTTGAGGGGAGGTGGTGAGGAAAGAAATGCATAACTTAGGTCTTGTTTCAAATATATTCTTGAACAGAGCTGATTAGAGGGCAAAAATCTATATAGCGACCCAATTTAGTTGGGATAAGGCTTTGTTGTTGTTGTTGAATATATCTTTCTTTGTGTGTCATGCATATTTATGCATGTTTTAATAAGCAGTTGCTACCTATTTGGACAAGAGCTCAGTATAAAACCAATCAACAATAACTTTCAAGACATTAGTAGATAAAATAATTGAGTTCCCTGCCTCTTCTGATATTATAATATAAAAAGATGACAAGCTTGTTGCTCCTTTTACCTCTCAATTTGTTGTGATGCTGAGTTCTTAGCTTCTTTTCATTGTCTTGCTCCCTCTTGGCTTGTGCAGAAGTTGTGACTTTGAATTTGGACCTCAGTGGCCACCCTAGGTTTGGCTGGCTTTTCTGATATGATCTTTGCCAGCCCTGAGCATGCACACTCCTGGTTCTTAAATCCTTCCAAAAATGTGGGACCACTGCCTTCACAATTATATAAGTTGTACTATCATAATGTGACATATGTTACCTGGACTTTTTTGTTAACCAAAGCACCTGTTTCAGAGATATGATGACAAGGACAGTGGTATAACATATAAAATATGTCAAATATGCCTCAGATCCAAATCCAATCCCCCCCCAACAGAAAAAAAAAATAAAAAAAAAAAACCTTCCAAATTTTTTTGGAGGGTCACACCTAATATTTGGGTATGAAAAAAAAAAAGAAAAGAAAAGGAAATTCCCATCCGTTATTAGAATTCTTCGAACTTTTGACTCCACACATTGTACAAGTTGAGTACAGTATCACATTTAAAGCCCTAAGTGCCAAGTTCAAGTTCCTAATTGCAGTGATTCATCGTTTTCTGCTAAACATTTCCATTCTTGGTTATAAATAATATAAGCATCTAGATAATTAAATTGCTTGCTTAGAATCGTACATTATTCTTTTCTATAATGTGTCCCTGTACTTCAAGTTAGCGTATCCATTCTAAGATCTATTGTCTAACTCATACTCACTCCTGCCTCTGACAGCTGGAGCCGAACCCCTCTAAATAGATTTAAGATTTGCCTGCCGTTGGATCATCTCATCGCAGGAAACTTGATCTGATATTGTTTTTGTTTTCATTTTATTCTTGTTCCAGGATGGTTCATGTAATGGATTACAACATTATGCTGCTCTTGGAAGAGACACGGTAATGATCTTTTCATTCTGATGATTGATGTTGTTTTATTGCTAAAAACATATGCTCTTTTGGTGGTTTTTGTTTACATTGTTGAAATGTATGTATTAAAAATTCAGTTTCTGACAACATAATGTTTCTTTTTTTTTCTTGTTTCTCTGAAACAAATTATAAATTATTTTAGTGGCGTCCACCTGCTGTTGTCATTTATTATGTTCTGATGAATCACTTACTATGGGAATACATTCTTCTGGTGAGTGACCAGATCACAGAAAATTAAAGAAAGTCCATTGCCCGTATAGGCCACTTGGACCAGTTCAAAGTACTTAGGAAAGTTGTCAAGTCATGTAGCTGAATGCATCAGGTTTTTTTTTTTTTCCTTATATCATTTTAGTATGTGTCCTTATTTTCCCAGTTGCAGAGGTATATTTGTTATTAATGAAAATTTGTTGCAATTATCATTAATAACTTGAAGTTAGAAGGGGTTTTATATTATAAGTGTATTATGAGCAGGATGAATGTGTTATGGATGTTTTTGGGTTCTGTTCATCCTTGTTGTACGAGGATTATTAAGCATTCTTATGTATACATTATGAGCAGAGAGCGAGAGAGAGATTCTCCTTAGTTGGTGCCTAGTGCTGTTATTGCCAGCCTCTTTTATCCATTTCTTTTTGGATAAAGAGCATATTTATTGAAACTTGAAAGCAAACCGGAAATAAAGATACATAGGGGTACATAGAAATACGTAATAGTGCAAAAAGCCAGCCTCTTTAACTTTTTCACCAGTAGAAAGAATTATTGGGGAAAAGGTAACTATCATTATATTATATTGTTAATTTTTATTATTTTGCATTGGTTTACATTTATTTACATGCCATATAGCTGGGTTTATAGAGTTGCTATTAAGTTTGACCCTGATATCTGAAGGCCATAAATTCTGTGCAGTAACATTGATAAAATGTTACATAAAGGAAAACTAATAACTGTAATTCTACTAAGCAGCACCATAGTATTCTCCTACTAAACATCACCAAACTGCTCAGAACAATAAACGTGACACAAACATCAAGAATCAACATAGAAGCCATATCAATGCAATATGATGTAATTATGTTATTAGTGAGAAAACCAACAGATAATGAACAGAATATAGGATATAAAGAAGCATAGGATGGATTAAAGCAATAAAATACTAGAAGTCCCACTACTGATGGATGGTCCAGATTCACATTTGGCCACCCATCAAGTCCAAACAAATGGTCATGGTAGTGTAGTATATATTAATACAACTCTCCAGAGGATCAGCTCAAAAATCTACCCTACAGTCACCATCAGCAAAACAGCAATACAGTAGTTCAACTTTTGATGCTTGGTTCTGAGAGTAGTACCAAAATGGTGAGTATATGAGAATGTAGTAGCCAAGTGGCTGAAGTATCGGTCCAATAAAATGAAAATAATAATGACAATTATAACCAGATGTACCTGTCAGTCAGTGCACTTCAAATGTATGGGTTTGTACTTATCAATATGAGTTGATATTTGTGTAGGGGACCATTTTGATACTTCTCAGAACCTGAATATTGAAGAAACAGTTGCTATAGGGGCACATAGGTAAAAATTTAGTTTCACGGCTAAAATTTCTTGCTATTTGTTAAAAAAATTTGAACCTGCATCTTGCTTGGCCATGAATTTCGTCTTTTTTCTTTGTCAAAGAATTAATTGTGACTTTATTTGTTGAGTACCATCAAAGATGTTTTATGTTTCTTGTTGTTTGTTATTCTTGATCTTAGTTGGGGAAATGATCCCTATGTCCGGATATTTAATCTTTGAGACTTTGATTCTTTTTGTATTTATTCCTCAGTTGTCTTGCTGTGTACATGTTTTTTTTTTTTTTTTAATCTGTTTTATGTTTTTCCTGGAGGGTGAGCCTTAATGTGACGGTAAGGTTGTCATATTGCAACCTGGTGGTCACGGGTTCGAAACATGAAAACAGCCTCTCTATGTTGTGGGGGTAAGGCTGTGTACATTCTGCCCCTCCCCAGACCCTGCAGTAGCGGGGCCTCGTGCACTGGGACGTCCTATTTTATGTTTTTCCTCCTTTTTATGTGATGTATTGTATTTGTATGTGCATCCCAACCAATCAATTTATTGGCCTTTGTATTCATTCCATTGTATAACAGCACACTCAGTTATGCAGATTATCCGATGCAGCTACGACTCTGGTCCAGATCTTCTTTGGGTTATTTAAGGATTTTTCTTTATTTGGGTTTAATCTTGTAATGGAGGGTTTGGATAGTAGCTTAAATTACTATGCTATCTTTTATTACTTATTTGGGTAGGATTGGTTAGGGATTTCTTTCCTAGATTAGAGTTTCTAATTTTTCTAGTTTTCTGCTTTCATTGGTTAAGTTTTTACTTTAAATACATGTAACCAGTATGGATTAGTCAGATTTGAAGAATGAAAAACTGAATTAGTGAAGTGGTGCCCATGTGGCCTTGGTGAGCTGTGGCTTTCTCTCTCCTCTCTCTATATTCATTTCTGTGATTCGGAACCCCTTCTTCCTCAGTTCCTCTTCTTCTAATTATTCCTCTGCTTCCTCTCTTTTATTTTCGGTTACTGTTCATCATTCTTGCTGTGGTGCTAAAACAGACTCACACCGATTGAGCTACAGTTCTCTCATGCTTAATCCGTTTGGGCTGAAACTTGGGGTTTTAATACCCTACCCTGACAACTGGAACCCTAGAATCTTGGCCCCAAAAACCAGTTCTACCAAGAGAAATCAAGACTGCAACTTGGCTGCTACAGTAACCTCACACCCAGATCTGTTTCAGGTAGTTCTTATTGCTTGAATACTTGCTATTTGGAGTGGTTGTCATGCGGATTGAAAGGCCTACTGGTTAACCTCCTTCCTCTGAAATCTGGAGTCAAACTGATTCAAATCGAGTGACTTCTATTACTTGTAATCAGCATCTGTTTCCACTGGTTGCTCTCGGCTGAAGCTTGAAGAAGAGTCCCTGATTATAACTCCTTATTTCTTTGTTATTTTATTCTTCCCCTTAAGGAAAGCTTCCTAAAATCCCCTATCTTACTTAGGAATTCTGCCATATCACATCCCTTATATTTGCTTCCTAGATTACCCCCACCCATTATTGCATTAACCATATTTCCTATCACATCCTATTCTTTGTTCACTCCCACCATCAGTACTATTATTTGATTGAGTGGGTCCCACAGGGACCAAAATAGGGTTTTACAACCCCAGGTCCGCATCATTATCATAAATCAACTATCTACAGACCAGACTGAAGTGAATAAAAGAAGTCAGCCAGCAGTGCCTGGGATGCTATTTTCTTTTTTTTTATTTGTACAAAACATTGTATTCATGATCTTGTAAACATGTAGAAAATGCATTCTGCATTATTTGTCCTCTGTTCACCTTAGATAATTTTTTTTTTATGTTAATGGAATTGTTTACTCGTTCAGTTGGGAGCAGCTGCAGTGAATCTGGTTGCTGGAGAGAAGCCTGCAGATGTTTATTCAGGAATAGCTGCTAGGTATGGAATGAATGGTCTCTAGACACATGATACCTTGCTTTATATAAAGGCAAGTTCTTAATGCAAATTCTTTTCTTTGTCAGTCTGTGAACAGGAAAACCTGGGGAAAATGAAAAATAATACTTTCTATATTTCCTTTCTTGGTTCACTAATATATTGAAGTCCAAGTGTAAAGAAAAATTATAAGAAGTCTGGGCCATATGACAGTAACTGACATTTTACAATAGGATCCTGGATTAGAGAGAATTCCTGGGAATTTTTTTTCATTGGATTTTCTTTTGCTAAGTAGTCACCAATGAATGTGGGATATACGAGTGAGTAGAAAATGAAGA
Source organism: Protea cynaroides (assembly GCA_028583415.1). Taxonomy (NCBI): domain Eukaryota; kingdom Viridiplantae; phylum Streptophyta; class Magnoliopsida; order Proteales; family Proteaceae; genus Protea; species Protea cynaroides. The sequence continues at coordinate 57,559,304 of CM053266.1, read as the reverse complement.
TGAAGGTTAACAAGAACTCCAGAAGATATTTGAAACGAAACTAGTCACACCAAATGCGCCGTATGCTAATGAGTGGAAATCAATCAAATTCTAGAAGCATACCTTAATGGTATTTTCTTTTTCTTGCCCAAGGAGTAACCACTTTTTTTTTTCTTTTTCTTTTGGGGGTGTGTAAATAAAATAATTATTTTCAATAAGCCCAAAGACACATCGAAGACTCCCAAGGAAGGAAGAAGGAGGCAGAAGAAAGAAAAGAGAGTACAGAACAGCCCCCGGCAACCCTCGATGGGTGCTGCTTTTCAAAGAATAAAGATGGAGATCCTATCCCCAATCTGAACGCTTGGCTTGTTCTTGATTGGCTTGTTCATCTTCTCAAATTCCTCTCCATCCATATGTGGTAGATAGTGGCACAAAATTCTAGCTTCCCCACTCTGTTGATGCAAGATTTTTCTTTAAACTTTGTCTTGATCCATCTCCATTCTATGTCTTAAGTTTCAAATCTTGCTGCTGAAGGGCCATCATTGAGCAATCATTTTCTCCTAAATGAGGTTGGAGAAAGGGCAAGCAAAAGAGCAGATGATCAATGCTCTCACTTGCATCAACAGAGGCAACATGAGGAGGTGGAGGAAATCCCCTTGAGGAGAGACTGGGTCGGAAGGGAATTATGAATACTCTCCAAGCAGAAGCTATGAGAGGAATGTGTCCCGAAAACCACATTACCGAGTGCCGTGGGACTTTGGGAGCATGTGATCTCACTAAATTCCAAGCTGAGGAAGGGGTGAACTTGCCAGTGTGAGTAGATGTCCAAGGCCCCGTTTAATATCCATCTTGCTCTCAATCCCTTAATCTCGGTCTGGAGCAACTTTTGGTGATCCATTTTTTAAGACTAGGATAGTGTTCGGTAACACTGCTCTGGAATCGATTTCCAGAGCATATTGAAGCTATGAGAGGAATGTGTCCCGATAACCGCATTACCGAGTGCCACCGGACTTTGGAAGCATGTGTTCTCACTAAATTCCAAGCCAAGGAAATGGTGAACTTGCCAGTATGAGTAGATGTCCAAGGGCCCGTTTGATATCTATCTTGCTCTCCATCCCTTAATCTCGGTCGGAAGCAACTTTGGGTGATCCCTTTTTTTAGATTAGGAAAGTGTTTGGTAGCACTGCTCTGGAATCAGTTGCAGAGCATATTGACATCAGAAACTCATTTGGTAAAACCCAATCTAGGCCATGTTTTTTTTACTCAAATGAAAGTCGAAAGCTATAGGTAAGAAAGCTATAGGCAATTGCATTTACATAAGAAAGCTATAGGCAATTGCATTTACATAAGAAAGCTATAGGCAATTGCATTTATGTAAGAAAGCTACAGGCAATTGCATTTACATAAGAAAGCTACAGATAAGAAATAGCAGGCCAAATTTTTTAAGGGGGAAGTCACCATTTGAATTAGTTGGAGAACGGAAGAACCACTGCAATTTCACATAGAACAAAGAATCTCAAAGTAGAGATAAGAATCATAATTTCACAAAACACAGGGATAAGTTGCTGGTTATAGATACAATTTTTTTATAATGATGCAAACTATACAAAGCTATTTCTCCAAATCCGAAGGTTATCAGTAAGTTCCAGCGTATAAAACTACTGTTAATGCAAATTCCCCATTGTGGAAGAAGATGAATGCTTGAAGATGAAAATCACTACTCATAGCAGTTCAAACCTAAGATTGGCGAGCTTCGATGCAATTCTGTTGGTACTTGGCAACAGGAAAGAACCATAACCCATACAGGAAAGAACCATAACCTAGTTAACCTAGGGTTACAGAGTCTCTCTCACTTGCTCCAGAGCGCGAGAGCTTCAAAAAGAAGCTCTCGAATTCCTAATCTTTCATTGTTTTGAGAGTGGTCCAATCTATGGGATTAAGAGATTGGGGTGATTATCAAATGGGCCCCAAGTGATCTGATCCTCACTTCCCGTATCCCTCATTGGCAGTTTGGCACCCTAGCCGCAAATGCCATTCGTCAGATAAGGGGGAGGGGGAAGATGCTGGTCTGGGGTTCCATGCATAATCAAGAATGATAGAGGGGACTTTTGCCGATCTGTGAAGCACTGAGCCGTATTTGATGCTCTCTCTCCATAACGCTTGCGCTCAAATTGCCGAAAGGGAAAAGCTTGTTGATCAGCACTCCCTTTGGATGACAATTGTTGAGCCATAGGGAAGTAGAGCTGCCATCATCAATTCGAGACTTAATCCCATCAGCTACAAGAGTTCTATACTTCTAAATATTTTTCCATGTCCAAGAGGAGTCAGTAGGACAAGTATCAGTGATAAGGAATTCTCCTTGAGGTAACGGGCGTAGATCCAATCTACCCATATGCTTTCTCTTCTTTTTTTTTCCACAATCTTTTCCATGAGCTTGCGTGTCCCTGCCAGGTGCACACTTTCACACCCTTCTTAAACCAAGCTCCCTTCCTCCTTTGGGAGACAAAGCGAATCCCAACTGATGGTGGAAAAATTTGTTGCCATTTCCTTTCCAAAGGAAAACTCTCATCAAGGATTCCACTTTTTTTTTTCCATGATGGAAGTGGTAATCTAAAACTTTGGTCCAATAAATATAGGCATTGCATGCCACTTTTAACGAGCTCCTACCGGCCTACAAAGGCTAGAAGTTTTGCCTTCCAAAGATGAAGTTTCTTTCTAACATTCTCCAAAATATTAGTGCAATGGTGAGCAGAGAGCTTGGTGGAAATCATGGGGAGCCTAAGTTATTTGATAGGGAGAAGGCTTCCAGAGAACCCCGAGATGAACAAGAGTCTATCCTTAGATTATAGGGAAATATATGCAAGGAATAGGAGGGATTTTGATTGTTAACTCTAAGGCCTGCCATTGCATGGAAGGAATGGAAAGATCTGAAAATAGGTACCAGGGACGATTGGGTTGGCTTTAAGAGGATCTTGATATAATCAGAAAATGCTAGATGGCATAGTTGGGTACCTTTGCACTTGGGGTCAACTCAATAAATTTGTGGCCCACATCTAATTGGAGCCTTATAGACAGGATATCCATGGCAAGAATAAAGATGTACGGGTAAAGCGGCCATCCCTGTCTGATGCCAACTCTGCTTCTGAAGAAACCAACCAGGCTCCCATTGACTAGAATGGAACAGTGGGCTGAAGAAATATAAGGGAAGACCCACTAGATTTAGGGTTTTTTTTTGGGGGGGGGGATTTTGGGGGTTGGGGGGGGTGTTTACATGATGTGCCTGATGAAGTCCCATTTCCGGAATTGTAAGCTTTATGTAATCAAGTTTTGTCAAAGCCATAGGAGGATGTGTCCGCCTATCAAACTCTCTCACTGGCTCATTACATAGGAGGATGTTGTCAAATATGCTTCATCCTCTTATGAAAACGGATTGATTATCACTGACTAGCCCATCAACCACACTTTTGAGCTGGTTGGACTGGTTGGCAAGAAGCTTAACCACAAACTTGTATAGTTGATTGCACAGAGCTATAGGTCTGAAGTTGGATAAAGAATCCACTCCAGCAGACTTAGGGATTAGGCAATGAAAAGTTTGGCTGATTTCCTTGATGTGGGAGGTCACCACTCATGCCTAATTTCCTGCACAAGGCACACACTGTCTTCGCGGGAGATGATGATCAAATAGGGAGCTTCGACTTCTGCATTCAGTTCAATGCAGAGTCTAGGGAAAGACAGACATTCGTGCATGTGGCCTATCCATTTACAATGGTTTGCTCACATCATTCCCTATGATATTGAGGGCCTCCACATACCAGAAGTGAAGGGGCGGATATGGTGGGGAGATTCAAACTGGAACTGAATGTTAATCCTCTGATACTGGGTGGAAGGGATCCAAGGGCACAGGAATACAGGATATGAAGTCTCTTATGCACATACCAAGGGCTTCTCTCAAGAATGCTGAGTTTGTCCTCCAGGGAAAAACTGAAAATGAAAATTCCGTTATCCAGAAGGTTCACCTCCAGGTTACCCGACAGCTTCCAAAGTCTTGATGCTGAAGTTTTGACAGCATTAAAGGAAGGTCTCCTACCAATGAAGTGCCCACCACTGCACTTTTCCACTGCTCAATGCCAGCCTGCAACACCTGAGCAGGGCAATTGACAGCTCATCTTCCATTTTCCCAAGTAGTTTCAACAAAGTGCAGTAGATGGCCTTCTGCAGATCCAGCAGGGTCCGTGAAAAGTTGGTCACGGGACACCAGGCGGGGGGAGGAACGAGTGGTATCCCCCAGAGTCCAGCATGGCCAACAGCAGGGTTAGATGGATCTTGAAGAATGGAATTCTCAGAAACATATCGCCCACTCAGGCCCTCAATCCCTCCCTCCCTGCCAGCCTCAAGTTCCATCGTATGCGGAGGGAAATCCTCCTGAGAAGGCACCATGGCCAAAGCCATGGCCAATAACTGCTACCTGACACACACCTGAACTCACCTTCATACACCTAAAAGAATAACCACCTTATTGAGAGAGAAAGAATACTGAGTCTGATAGAGCCTATGAGCAAGAAACATAGGTAGAGAACAAAATGAAGGTAAATGAGAGCAGTAGAGGATCAGAAAACAAAGCTACCTTTTTTTTTTTGTTTGGGGGGGGGGGGGTTGGGAGGAGCATTTCGTGTTACTCATAACAATGCCAGTTTTGCATGTATTTTCTCTTTTATACTCTACGGACTGATTAAAAAAGAAGTCCTTTTGGATTATTGATGCTTTTATTCAGAATGATTGGGCAGTTAAGGCTGCGTTTGGTAACGGTCTCACTTGTTCTTGTTCTGAACCGGAAGAGATGGTCTTTTTCTGTTCTGTTTTGAAATAATGTTCTTTGGCTGTTCTTTTGGCCTTAAAACTGTTTGGTAAATATGTTCCAGAACTAGTTTGAAAACATTGTTCTAACTTGTTTGCTGTTTGGTAAAATTTATTCTAGAACACTTTTTTTCAAAGGATTCAAATATTATAGAATTACCATTAAACCGATATCTTACCAAATTAATTAATATTAATGTCATTTAATTATAAATTATACCTATGGGTTGATGGAGATAAGTTGATCAATTAAACAAGAGAATTTTTCAAAAAATAAAAATAAAATTCATGCATCTAGAGCCGCAAACCTTTTTATTTTTTATTTTTTATTTGTAGTTATCATTTGGGTTCATGCCAAAAGAATTTAGAACACAAATAATTCATATCTAGAATTTGAAACAGAAAATAAAAAGAACAAAATAAAGTCAATACTAACGTTTTCAGTCGATATTTGATAAAGAATTAAGCACAGGAATAATAATCAGGAGTCCACTTGATTATCTTTTGGTGAGTATAGCCAAATAGATGTGAATTTCACAGAACCAGCAAAGCATTAATTTCTTAAATCACGGAACCATCTACACATTAGTTTCAGATCCAAATCTACAAAACCGATGTAATGATTCAGATAGAAATCCCCTGGTACCGTGTGAGAGAGGAACAAGGAAAAGGAGGGGTGACCATCCCTAAAACAAAGAACAAGCAAATTGCAGAGATGGAGACGAAACAGTAGTAGATTTACCTGCTCGAACAAGGAGTAGTTTCTACAAAAATGTTAAAAAAAAAAAATCAGACAAGAAAAATGGAGATGGAGGAGAAGACGAGAGAGAGAGAGAGAGAGAGACATGGAGAGAGATGAGGAGAAAATAACTGTTGTGCTTGCAGAGAACGAACAAGGAGGATGTGCTTCTTCGTGTATGGAAGTAGGTAGAAAGGGTGTCAGGTTTTATCGGGCACAACTTAGTTTTTTGTTCTTTTCAAAATTGTTCTAGAACGTAAAAACATGGTAAACCATGTTCTGAAATTTTCGTTCTTAGATGTTCTTTTCATCCGGTTCGTTCTGTGAGAACAGAAGAACAAACCAGATTTGCCAAACAGTTTTTAGCTGTTTTTGGCTGTTCTGAACAGTTTTTCTGTTCTATCAGAACGGAAGAACAGAAGAACTGTTCTTTGGAAGAGTTACCAAACGCAGCCTAAACAGGTTATTTCCTCATAATCTTATTTCATATTTGAATCTTACTGCCAGGGCTGGTAAATGTATCTGTCTAAGTAAATTGGTTGCATTCTGGCCTCTAAAATGTTGTTAAAATGCCAAAACAAAGTAATCTTGAGACACTTTCAAGTTGATAAATATTGTTCCTATCATTTCACTTTTGGCACATTGGGTCTTGAGAAGGGTTGTCTGATTTTTTGTTTTATTTTTATTTTTTTATTTTTTTATATCTACATCCAGTGACTGCTATTTGTTTGCTTGGAGCAGTGATCTCTAGGGAAACTAATCTTGTTGAGTATTTGATGTCTGCAATGCAGAGTTCTCGATATTATGCGGAGTGATGCCCAGAAAGATCCTGCTTCTGATCCAAATGCATTGCGTGCTAGGCTTTTAATTAATCAGGTTAGTCTGTAATATCTGGTCTCCTAATATTCAGTATCAAATTTATGCATATGTAGTAAAGTAGAATAATTAGAGTTGCCCAAAACCACAGAAAGATCTCCATGCAGTCTTTCAGCTAATATTCATATGAATTAGGTTTTTTTGCATGCTGTTGTACAAAATTTTCTTTGTTGAATTTTAGAGTTCCTGATATGACTCATATTTGGCTATTATTGGAATCACTGGATATCTCTAGGTGGACAGGAAATTGGTGAAGCAGACAGTAATGACATCTGTATATGGTGTCACTTATATTGGTGCCCGTGACCAGATCAAGAGAAGATTGAAGGAGCGAAATGCGATTTCAGATGAGAATGAGCTGTTTGGAGCAGCTTGTTATGCTGCAAAAGTATGGGTTCAGATTTGAAAATTTTGGAGCCTTTTTTTTTTTTTAAATGTTTGTTCAGTGTGCCTTGTGGTTTCATGCTGGGCAATGCTTCTCTCCCTATTTCCTAACCATTTTCCTATGATCCTATCGTATATTTTTTACAAATATTTTAGGGTAGGTGGTATTATGTTGCTAATGAAACAGACACAAATAATTTGGGCAAAAAACTGATGGGGACAGTAGGATTCCTACACGGGGTATATAGAGACCCTTTTTTGGATGCTTATATGCTTAATAAGATGGACATATTTTAAAATTCAGATTAGTCTGGCTTTTTTGTGTCGTTATAATGCTTTGAAAAGTCAAATTCTGTTTGGAATTGATTGAACTACTGTGACAATTGAAACACGGAGAGACAGGTCATGCAATTAAGATGGGCTACTAAATTTGACATTTGGTCCAGTTAGGGTATTCCTTATCTATTTGTTATAGTGAAAACTCAGAATACCAAATCATTTTGTTCAGGTGAACCACCCCCCCCCAAAAAAAAAAAAAAAAAAAAACCCCTTCCCATGTGGTAGACTTGAGTGGATGTGAGTGGATCCATGTCAATGGGAACAACACACCCATCTTGCTAGTCAAATTCCAACATTAAACGATCAGGGTAAGTAGTCAAAAGTTTTCAAAAATTTCTGGGGGTGCCATTTTGTAATTATAGAATCTGGTTACATTTTTGTAATTTGTCACTTGTTTGGGCTTGAAACTTGCCCCCATCCCATTTTTACCTTGTAGAGGTGATGACGGATAATAATTGTCCCTAACAGCGGGACATGTATTCAAACCCAAAGTTGACATAAAAAAATTAAAATGGTTCCTTAATAGGCTGGTGGTTTTGCATGAAACAACAGTTACTTACCAATTGATGTTTGAAGCTGGAAAATTATCTTTTTGTTTTTCCCTTTTCCTGTGCTTGTGACTGCTATAACTAATAACGAGTTCTTTTTTTTTTTTTTTTTTTCACAGACCACCTTAACTGCCTTAGGGGAGATGTTCCAAGCTGCACGCAGCATCATGAGCTGGCTCGGTGATTGTGCGAAGGTGTGTTGCACTTAACAATTTTTTTTCCTGCAAAAGTAAGAAAATATGCTGTCCATGGATGGAATGTTAATATAGGTGCACAATTTTTTCTTCTTTCTTTCTTTCTTTCTTTCTTCTTTTTTTTTTTTTTTTGGGGGGGGGTGGAGGTGTTGGTAGAAGGCCCCACTTTCAGATGGTCCAATTGCATCTGCCTGATAGGATGAAAATTGACCACTGATGATTTTATTTCTTCGCTTCATTTACTAACCATTCTGTGATAGATTGGGAAATTAAAATGCCTCAGCTTGGCCATATTTTGCCTTGGAAAATTGGGTGATTAAGCCATTGATTTCTTGCTTCAATGATTCCTGATACATCACTGTATAGGAGGTGCTGGGTTCTGATTTGGGATAGAATATGGACCTTGGGTTGAAACTTCAACCCTGGATGCGTGAACCCTGGTTCAATACTGGCTATGGTTTTTTCTATCCCTACACCTTTTGTTTCCTTGTCTTCAGAATTTATTGTTAAAAAGTTTTTAAGCTGCATGGTGAGTAAAAAGCAAGTTTGATCTATGAAGATTTTTTATAATTTATCCTGCTGCCATTGCATGCATTATAGTTCTGTGAAATTACAAGTCATAAAGTATAAGAATGAGCAGAACTTCATTAAAAAAAAATAAAAATAGAAGGGTAAGACAGATTGGTGTGGCTGCATTGGATTAACGTGAATCCACATGATGGTGAATCAGATTTGCAAAGTGAATTGGATAGAAAAAGACCTAGGAAACGACGCGTAAAGTTCATAAGATATACGAATAACAGCTATGACCAGCGGCTATAAGCTTGGTGAAATGGCCACTTTGTGCCCTCCTCCCAACCACCACCACCACCCCCCTCCCCCAACCCCCCCAAAAAAAATTAGATAAAAATAAAAATAGATTTCCAACCCTTCCATGACACTGGAAAATCGAGACCCCCTAACTGGGTTGCAGCCCTTCTTTTTAACAGTGTGTGCCTAAGCAAGCATAGTTGGGATATTCCCTACCTTAGTAGATGAAAGCAATCATAACTTCGAAGCAGAAAAGTTTCTTTGAGGCACTGGCAGAATATTCCATCTCTCCTTGAATGTATATTCTCAACTCCTAACCAAACTGTCACTGAAAACAGAAATCCAATCATTGACTGATACCCTCTTAGTATTTTGTCCATAAGAGTCCTGAATCAATTTGATTCTTGAAATTTAGTTCTCATTGTGGAGGTAACTAAATATCCTCACAATTGGTACCAAATTATGCAGAATGGGCTAAGTTTTGACCCCAAAAGTAGACCTCTTCTCCAAATTATCTGGGATGAAATTGCCTCTGCATCTGCCGATTAAAGACCAAATCGCCTGGATTATTTTTTCAGGAAATTTCTGCTGACATCTCGTCTTATCGCTGTCGGTACAAATAAACCCTGTCCTTGACAGAATGCAGAAAAGAATCAGTAAAATGGCCTGCTAAATTCTCTGTAGCCCTTTTTTGGTTCTATTTTTTGGGAAAAGGTACTTCTCTGTAGCTATTTCTGCTGCTAACCATGAATAATTTTTAGAAAACTCTTGCAGACTATTGCTCATCTCCATTTTGTTTCTCCCACAGCACTATACCTTGTTATCAGTTAGTTCAATTTTGATAACTTCCCTAGGAATATTGACTGGTTAGATTTTCTGCTGTTTCACGAGATCAGGGTTACATACAGCTTCATTTCCATCAGGAATGATCCACTTACGACAAATATGATGCTCCTTACCCATGTTCCCTCTCACTTTGAAAATTCTATATTTCTATTTTTACTCCTCCTCTAAACAACTCTTTCAAATCAGTTGAGGTTCCTAACTATTAGGATGCCTTTCGATGGTCTAAAATTTGTTATTAGACTGATTTCTCGTTGAAGGACTTCCAGAATAATTGCATGCGCTGTCAACCGTATCCATGTACAAAAGGCAGTAGGGCTCTTGTAATCAGGATATCACCATTTATTTCTTACCCATTTCCAATATTTTTACCTCCATTGACAAACCATCAAATGCGGTAATTCTTTTCTAACCAGGGTTTCACTATGTATCCCTTACCCCTTTTGAAGATTTCTACCTTAAGTGATGAACCAGTTCATCTCTATTGCCAAAGACTAACCAACTACCTGAAAGTAGATATTCAACTTCATCTACACGTAGAAAGGATGTTTCCTAGATAGGGACATTTCTCCAACTAGGAGTCTTTAAGAATTCATATTTCTTTCGTTAACTCCTTGTAGTCTTCATGTACATGCTTCCCCATTTCTATCCTTGAATTATGATTATAATATTTCCTGTCATACGTATGTGAAAGCATGTAACTATATAACAAATCTAATGGCCATTGGACTATTATATTATGAAGCCTCTGCCTTTTTGTAAATGTGGGACAGGGCTGATCAAGCCGTGTACTGTGTGCCATCTGTTATTGTGTTGTAGACCTTCCTTTCTAGACATATTAGGCTGAATTGAAGTTGTGCTTTGGTATTTTGTTGAAGCTTATAAATGCTCCTGTTTTTACTTAATTTCCTCTTGGGATTGTGTCCAGTTCTTTCTTCTCTATAACTTCTGACTAATGGCTGAAAACTTGAAATTGAGCAGGTGATTGCATCAGAAAATCAGCCAGTAAGATGGACAACTCCTCTTGGACTCCCTGTTGTGCAACCCTATCGAAAATTAGGAAGGCATCTTGTAAGTAATCCAGGGAAATTCATTGACACAAGAAGTCCCCCGAGTATCCTGAGTGTAATTTTTTCCTTTGTAACTTGATCAATTCTTTATTTTATTGAATCTTTCTCTACTGAATCAAATGCAGATTAAAACCTCCCTTCAGGTTTTGACACTACAGCGAGAAACAGATAAGGTAATGTTCCTATATCATTTATCCTTTTTGGCCCTCTTCACATAATCACATCTTGATATCTTTCACACTCCAACTGATGCAACTAAGTTTATAGTAACTAGAATCGGTGCCGGAATCGGTCCCTAGTGATTCCGATCCAATTCCTATCTGGCTGGGTTCGCCTGATTCTGGCCAAACAATACAGAATTCTGGATCGGCTTAAGAATAGGTGAATAAAAACGGAAAAATCTCTCCCCCTCGCCATCCTCTGCTTTGTCGACACAGAAGACGAGTCCCTGTCTCACGCATCCTCTAACGCTGCCTTCTCCAGAAGAGACAGGTCTGCTGCTCGTTTCAGAAAGTTATCCTCACCTTACAAGAGCTCCTTGCCCCTTCTCTGCTACTTTCTTTCCCGTCCCCTTCTCTGCAACTCTCTCCCCTGCCCCTGCAGCTGTCTCTTGCCCGTCTCACTCGTCCCTGCATCTCTCTCTCTCCACCCCTGCAACTCTCTCTCTCTCTCTCTCTCTCTCTCTCTTTCGATGACAATTCGGGTCTCCCTTAGTTCATTGTTGTTGGTGGAGTCAAATATATCACCTTCGGTGATGGCGAGCATGAGGAAGTCGGTGGGGTAGTTGGACAGTAGGAGAGAAGGGCACTGCAGAGGTCGGTGAAAACCTCAATTTTTCCAGAAGTTTTGCATCCGGTTACACATGTTTATCGCAAAGTTTGCATGCAGGTGGTCAGATATATCAAATTGGGCAGTTTTGGATCCTCAGGGCTTGGATCGCCCGATCCAAACAACAAGGAATTGGGATCGGGAACCGCTGATTCCAATTCTAGTCAAGCGATACACCCAATCGGATTCCAATTCCTAGTTCCATGCATACTCTTGCTAGCCTACCCTCAGATATTACATAAGTGCCAGCCTACTTTCAAATATTTTAGCTGTCAAAAACCTATATCATCATGCATCTTCAAAGCTTAAGACTTTCCTATATGTTCTTATGCACCTTTGTCTGGATTTGTCTGGTTTTTTAGAAACAACTAATAAGACAAGATCCTGGGATTGGTGAACGCCTTAAGTTGCTATAATGATTTGTTGGCTTATACCTGCAACTCTCATGTTCTGTCTTTTCCTGTTGAGAATATTGATACACATTGTCTGTCTTTCTTTTAGCCCACTTTTTGAACCTTGATTTTTTATATAATGTTGTGCAGGTCATGGTCAAGCGACAAAGGACAGCTTTCCCACCAAATTTTGTTCATTCCCTTGATGGTTCCCATATGATGATGACTGCGCTTGCCTGCAAGAAGGCGGGCTTAAACTTTGCAGGTTTGTAGTGTTTCTTTTGTTTCTATGTTTTTTATGTTTGGATTCAGAATATATATATATATATATATATATATATATCCTAACTAAAGGCCCCTACTAGAGTAAGGCGTGTGCCATTATAGAGTAACCAAGCAAGGGATTCGCGCACTAGCGCGCCCCTATTAGTAAAGCGTGGTAGCGCTGATTTTCAACCAGCCTAATCTACGACCTTTCTCTCATCTTTCGGCGATATTTCTTTGCTAGCCGAGGAATTCTATTCAATAGTAGCGGCATTCTTTTCTTGACTATTTGCATCTTTCTCTGAGTTGGCTGTAGCATTGAAAACTCTTTCACTCTCTTTTTTACGAAGTATGTGCTCACTTCTGGTTACAGGAGTCCATGATTCATATTGGACGCATGCATGTGACGTTGACGAAATGAACAGGATACTCCGAGAGAAGTTTGTTGAACTCTATGAGCAACCCATACTGGAGAATGTAAAGTATCCTTTACTTCTGCAATGTATTTTTTTTTGCTGGTTACTTTTGCAATGTATTATTACATCTTGATAAGAGAATCCACTCTTGGTGGAAAATTGACAATCAGCAAATTTCCCCATTCTCGTGTGGGAAGTTGCCTTTGATATTCATGAAACAGCAGAATAGGCTAACTATAGAATGTTTTGCTGGGAGCAAATATTAACTCAACTCTGAAGATGTTGCCTAACCATTGGCTGATTGCAACTAATTTGTTTGATTGCTAAAAGTTTTGTTTTATTTTATTCTGGAGAGTACATTCCAGCATAGGTATATTCTAACAATAAGAGGTGTTTATGTTATGGTAGATGGGCATTGATAAAATCATTAATCATTTAAATTTGAACTCATCTGAAACGAGGAATGGCTTTGTCATCTCTCTTGAAAATCCTGCACTACACTATAGTTACATTGCTATGGCTTCTGTTCTGTACAGTTGCTGGAGAGCTTTCAGCAGTCCTTCCCTGCATTGTCTTTCCCTCCTTTGCCGGAGCGTGGAGACTTCGATCTGAGAGTAGTTCTGGAGTCACCGTATTTCTTCAACTGATCTGCAGCCAAATGTTTCTTTGGGATGCTGCATCATGCCTCTGCTTCTGTATTTTTCCAGATGGTGGCTTTGCTTTTTCATGGGCTGGCGAGATTCAACATGGATTTCCCTTAGAAATGGAGCTTGTGCTTCCTACAATTCCATCAGAAATGTGTACATTTATTCATGTATGTATTTCAGATCAAGATGATTCGAGCATTAGGGAAGGAACTTGTCTATGTTAACAGCCATGCGTCTACCTGGTCTGCTGATCCTACTGCTGTGTAAATTCCGGAGAAATGAAGTAGAAGTTTGTAGACGGAAAAGCTTGCCTGAAACTGTCTGGCCAAGGAGATAATATTAAAATGGATAATTGAGAGAGAATAAGCATGATTTAGTGATATGTGGCAGTGGAAAAGATCAGTAAACAGATCTGACAGCAAGTAAATCGATGGCGCAAGTTGTCTTTAGGAGAAGTCCTATGCGTAAAGCAGTGGCTTGACTGGTAGAGCCTTAGATATATTGACAAAGTGCAGAGTTGATCGCCCAACTAGAAAGCAGAAGGGAATTACAGAACATCTGCGCCTAATTCGAACTTTCAGCTGAACCATGGGAACTATTGCCAAAAGAAATGTTGGTTAAGTGGCTAAAGATACTATGGTTCTTGTTGCTTCTGTAAATGTAAAGTCCAGTCCTGTGTTCTTTGAATGTATCCCATTTGTTTTTTTTTTTTTTTTTTTTTTTAAGTTTCTGTACGGTTTATTCTTTAGACTTTGGGATACAGCCATCCTATCTCTTTCTACCCCCTTGAGAATACAAAATAAATAAATATTGTTTATCTTGGTTCTGACTTTTAGCAGCACCTGCTACGGCAGAGAAAATATTCATTTTAAAGAAGAATTTGATCGTCCAACATCTCTGTCCAACAAATATTTGCGGACTTGGAAAATGATCTAAAATTGTCAGCCCATCGGCTATTGCCTAATGACTGAATATGAAGGGATGCTTGCAAATGGATATCATGTTTTTGATTTCAGGGTTATTTCTCCCTTAATTAGTAACAATATATTTCTGTGTTGGTATTGGGAACTTCATTTGTAGAAGAACAAAATGGAAAGAACCCCTATGCAAGAGGGCCATAGAAAGAATCCATACAGGTTGACAGAATACTGTCACTGTCTTCTTGTTAAGGTCACCTAATTAGTGAAAGCATAAGGAAAATTATGATGGGAAGGTACATGGAAGGTGGTGCGTCCTCGTTGTTCCCAGTTCACGAAACAATATCATTACTAATAAATGCCAGTTTGCAAAGCCCTCCTCAACCAGGATATGTCACCACAGATACGAGTGTGTTTATCAGTTGAGCTGTTGAGGCCGGATTCAACTGAAAGACCTGTAAAGAAAATTCTTTACAGGAGGTATCCTAAAAGCCAGAAACTATTGTACTCAAGATATCACTGCCCTAACAAATTATGAATTTGGCAAATTATTATTGCCACAAAGGTTTTGTTATATTTCTATACATCACAATGAATATATTCAGCCATTTCAGTAAATGAAGTGTTCATTCCAACTGTTGGATATAGATTAACCATGTGTTAAATTTCAAGGTCTAATTCAATTAAAATCCCTTTTGTATTGATATGTATCCAGTATATGTTCATTCATGTGTATCAGTATTTTAAACATTACAATGTATTCTTCCAATTTTGAGCGAGAACAGATGCTTTAGATTAAAAAATTCATAAAAATAAATGGTTCAGATTTGTTCTATGATCTTGGAAATGTTATAGTCCATCATTACATGAATAACCATCCTAAAAATATTCATGTTCAAATATAAGGCAAAAGGTTTTGTGTACAACTGTGGCTTCTGCTGGCAGATTGGGGGAGGGGAGGATGTGTAAAAATAGAAGAAAGAATCTGCTAGTGTCATGAGAATCTTTGGGCATCGCAGGAATGGGGATTGCAAATGAGAGGCAAAAGTTTTTATGCATTGCCATGCATACGACTCACTGTCAACATGGAGGCAGACCCACAAAATATGACTTCCTCGAATGGAGTCGCAACCAACTAATCAGTTTGTATTGGGAATTCTTCTTCCCTCGTTCTATACTCTTGCTGCTGCTATCACCTGCTGTTCTCGCATCTAGCGGTAGAATCAGTTTCATACAGAAAGCAATATCTGGTAAGCTAAGTTTGTGGACTTTCTTGGGATTAACTCGGTTGTAAAGTTTCAAGGAAGAATTAACAGTGAAGATCGGACTGAAAGCTTCACAAAGGATGGCTTCTAACAGTTGAGTTGAAGACGATAAGAGGATGATTATGGGATATGCACCACCACATAAATATGTTTCATGCCGTCGTTGCACACCGACGAGTCCGAGTTGCTGCAGAAAGAAGAGGTTGTGTGGAACTGTGAAGAGAGCAAGCGAGACACTTCCCCTCCACCTGCACTCGTCTACGCAGTGCTGTTGCTCAAAGGAGGTCACACCGATTAAACAAAGTCTATACTGTTATCCAATTCCAGTAAGGAGGTCAGTAAAGGTTCAGCTGCACCTCCATCTCCTACAACCCAGGTAGGTTGCGTACATTCTGCCCTTTTTTAGATGCGACCTTTTTAGATGCGAGCCTCGTGCACTGAGACGCCCATCATAGTTTTGTGATAATTTCACTTACAAACTTCCGTTTCTATTTGCATGCATTTTGACCCCACCACTTTTCACTCTTCTCTATGACATTAGCATGCTCCTCTTACGAACCTAGGTTTCATCCATCAAAAACTGGCTTATCAAGTGAGGAGGATCAAGAGCATATCAACTCCCAATCAGTCGCATTCAGAACCAATGTGAGACTAAAGGTCGTAACTTTCCCCCACCCTTCCACTGTCGACATCTCGATAGCTCGCACTAGCGGTGGCTTTCGCACTGACCTTCATTCCAGGTGGTCATTTTCGCGATAACCCTCTCCAAAGGCAACCGTGGTGGGCGAGTCAATGAAAGCACCAATTATCGAACTTGGGTTTCATCCATCAAAACCGGCTTCTAGAGCGAAGAGGGCTAGGAGCATATCAACTCTCAATCAGTCCGATTCAAAACCATTGTGGGACTAAAGGGCGCAGCATCCTCACTCCAACTCTTGGTGCATTTTAGTTTCATTCATGCATTCCACTCATTAATTGTGTCCACACCCAACTTTAGTTTCATTTAGGCCTAGTCTTCTGGTGCATCTTAGCTACCTCATGCATCATAGTCATTATTCACTAAAGCAATTAAGAAGGTAGGACATTTGATAGGTCAAGACTCAAGATAGAGTTCAGAACAAATTCGACAGGGCGAGAAAAGTTCGTTTCAAGGCAATAAGCCTGCAAGTCATGCGACCAAGCAGAAGTTGAATGGCTCGAGATTTACACTGGTTGGAAAAGAGAGTAAGAGCTAAATACATTTGACTCGTTTTACAATTAACTAAATTCCCCAAAGACTGTTTAACTGCTTCCTCAGAGGCTGTTAGAAGTTTTTCTACAAAAGATGCCACTCTTAGCAAACTTGATTAGCTAAGAGAGATCAAGACAAACAAAATCCCACTGACTGTCAGATCAAATCCTTGAAATTTCATAATGGCTAAGAAAATATTGGCCTGAACATGTCTAATTTCAAAGCTAGAAAACCACCTTATCTCTTCTTACACAATGCAGCCTTAGTTTAGTGGGCCACACAAATGATGTTTTCTTTTTTTTTTTTTTTTTTTTTTTTTGATAAGTAGGACATGATGTTGTTAGAGATTTGTCGGCCCTTAACAAAAGTATCTTGAAAAGGGGAAACTATCATATCCAGAAGTGGCTTTCGCCTGTTAAGCCAATATTTTTAAGAATAATTTGTTAGCCAACTAATGAGTCTGAAATCCTCTACTGGTATTCTAGCATTCTTCTTTTTTGGGTATGAAGGTAATCAAGGTGTGGTTAACCCCAAAAGGGAGGTCCTACCAACCAATGGCTTGACTGCCCATATGGTTGGATTTGCCTGCCAAATTCAATGCATGGTTAATCCATGGAGATCCTTAACCGACGGCTTGAACTTGCCCATTTCATCCTCTTTGTATATAGCTCAAACAGGTACAACCATTGTGCCAAGGCCAACAAAATAGCCTTCCACCAGCTCGTGGCTAATTTAATACCAATTAGTGTCAGTAATCAGTTCGCTTTCATATGATATCAAACTAGGGTCTCTCCATTACACCTACATGTGTCAAAGAGGCTTTGACACTGCAGGCAAAATAGAGGGGGGGAGGGGGGGCACCCTCCCCCGATATTTTTCTATGCCTTTTCGTTCCTGTTTAACCAACCATCAGGCTTTGAGCTATCCCATGTTATCGACAAGGATATCGATGTGTGGTTATGGGAAATCCTCTTTAGGGCTTGCTTTATTCAGGTCCCTAAAGTCAAGGGAGGGAAATTTGTAAATAGAGAGTATTATGAGCAACTTCATGAGTAGAATGGAGAATTCGTAAATAGGGAAGGGGGAGTTTTTGCCTGCGGCATCAATCTCCATGACATTTGAAGCGGTGTCAATCTGCATGACACCTGAAGCAGTGTTATGGAGATTATCCCATCAAACAATCATTCGGATCTTCCCCACTCTTACCGGTGACGTTTCACCAACAGAAACTAGGGCTGCAGTCAGGCTGGATTTTTTAAACCCCAACCCAACCCTAAGTCATCTTAAGTCTTAACTCAGCCCAGGCCAAGCCCAGCCAACCCTAGATCGGACTTGGATATCTCAGCCTAGGCCTAGCCCTGTCAGAACTTAACCTAATTCAGTCCGGTCATGATTGGGCTGGGTTAAGCCGGCTTGACCCTGATTGACCTTGTTCATGGTTCTTATATGCAAACAGCAAACTCTTGTTGGAAAGAGATCAAGCGGAATCCATGGGAATGGGTCTGTAAACCTTGGAAATGACAACAAAACAATCTTACGTACTTAGGTATAATTAAGATCCAATTCCACTAAGTGGACTATAACCATATTAGTCAGAAGTGGTCAGATAATACAAAAGAGAACACACCTTAATAAGTTAATAGGAAAACTCAACAGGCTGCCCCTTTCCTCCTCGTTGCATAACAGTACTCAAAAGTGTACAAAGATACAGGTTCCACCACAAGAAAGGAGTTTCGGACACACCTTCAGAAGAAAACTCAACAGGCTGCCCTTTTCCTACTTGTTGCATAACAGTACTCAAAAGCGTGAGAGGTGACCAACAATAAAATTACCCTCTCAAGTAACAATGATACAAGAGGAGAGAAGAATTGCTATGCTTACTCCGACAGTCACACGGAAAACAGAATAAAAAAACCCAGTATGGCACTCCAAAATACATCCTAACGTGGAAAAAAGGGGAGAGGGAGGGAAAGAAAAGGGGGGGGTAAAAATACAGGGAAAAGAGTAGATTTCAAAATAAAGCAGGAAAAATTACAACAGATATGATATATGCAGCTGTATCAAGGATATACAAAGGCAAGAAAACACTCTTATCTCACAGATACTGTATCATCTCGGACTGTTCCATGGAGAGGATGATGATGGTTTGTATGCCAAGCCATGTGAAGAGGCTGCCCCATAACTCAAATCAAGGTTGTGGAGCTGTTCCATAAGCTGGGAGCGTCGCTCCTTGAAAAAGTCTAGACGTGTTGTCAATTCCACTAAAGCTGAAGACGCTGCAGATGGATGCCTCTGATATTCCGTCCCCTGTTACATACAACCAAACAGGTCCTCATCAAGTATACGTTTTACAGGAAATCTCAACAGCCAAACAAAACAGGAAGCGTAACTGGATGCTGGATGGCCATCCTACCTCTGTGGCTCTAGAAGTGGATGGGATGGTGCCAGAATCAACGCCATAGAACTCATCTACAGAAATGCCTGATACCTCTGTGCTTTTTGAATCACTTAGGGTTGTCAAATCCACACACTGCTTCCTTGAAAGGTGCCTACTACTACTAGCAGACGGCAATACTTGACCCTTGATGTTCCTCCACTCCGCACCTGAGGGGTTCTCCTGTATAAATACATAAGAATGACATCTTAGGGATGAGATCAATTCTCCTTGGGGCTCTACCTACCCAAAAAAGAAAAAAAGACAACCTTTGGGATGAAAGAAAATTCTTAACCTAAAGGAAGAGTTCTCTGAATCATCTTCCAGCATACCATGAGCTAACTTCTTTGGATAAAATCTGCCCACTTTAAAATAGCAAGATTGACCCCTGAACCAAAACCTCACTTTACCCAGGGACCGTATGACGCAGTTGCAGAAGCCAGGCTGAATAAACACTACCAGTTTGGAAGCTTAGACCGAGGAGAACCGGGCCTAAATTAGGCCATCGGTTCCAGCAAGGGTAGTTTGTCTTGTAGGAGTAATTGGGGTTAATATTGTAATCAAAGCTAATTTAAATCGGAATCTATAGTGGTCGAAAGGTCTAGCGTTTTGGTTACAGTGTTTAAGTCATCATAGGAGACTACATATAGTGGCAGTAGAGAAGTTGAGTTTAGTTTAGTTTTTGAAATCAATTTCAGCTTGAGAATGGGAATCCAATGTGAGTTGGTTATAAAGATGTATTTACAACCCCACCCCCAAAAAAAATCAATTATATTGTTGAATTAAAAATATAATTTAGGATTTCAAGTGCCGCTGAGTTGCTAGTCATAATAACTGACTCTCTTTTCCTCTTGTTTAATCCAAGCACTTCTATCAGGTGTGTTTTTCCCAAACTTCTCTTATATTCTTCTTCTCTCGGTTCTTCTTTCTTCCTCTTTGTTTTTCTATTCTTCTCCCTTCTACTCAAGACGGATACCCTGTTTTTGTGGTCAAATTTCAGGTTGCTTCTTTTGGTACATATCTTCTCTACTAGTTGATAACTATTTGTGAAATTACGTAGTTACAATTCTGTTCAACATTCTTTCTGATGAGTGTCTTATTTTCCAGTTTAATCTTCAGATCATAGATTGATTTTATGCCCTCTCAGTTCTAAATTTTCACTCAACCGATCATTTCACTCAAAACTGCATTAAAATAGGATTTTCTAGTTTGGATCTGTTAAATAGAACTGGGCAATTTAGTTGCCAGAGTTACACTCCAATTTAACTTGTTTTCGAGAAATAACAAATCTCTCTCACCAGTCCTTGTTACCGCCCATCTCTCTTATTTCCGAAATTAAAAAAAATTATTATTTGTAGGTACAAGGCCAACTACTGTGTGACAATTACCAGAGTATCTATCTTTCCTGAAATTGGATTAGTTTCCAGATTTCTGTCTACTTCGATTTCTTTCATTCTATTCAATCTGGATCCTGGTCCTTAAGGTGTTGTTTTGGCACTCAACACCTTCGAGGGTTTTCTCATACTCCAAACCAAATCACTGTAATATCTGGACTTCCCACATGACGTGTGTCAGACACAACACAACATGGACACTGGACTGGAATTTATTGGATTCTTCAAAACTTTGGCAAATTTTTCATCTTAATTTCTTCGTATGGGGCATGTACTATTGTTTGCGCAGGAACATAAACTAGGAAGTACGTTCATACAAGTCCATACCCTTGCACATTTTAAATTTCAGTATACTAAGTAGTATGGACTCATACATGTCCATACCCTTGCACATTTTAAATTTCAGTATACTATGACATTTGAGAAGTTCTTTATGTTGCCTTTTAACAATGCAAACTCTTTTTTTCTTTCCACTAGATGATTTCAGTTTACTGTATATAAGAAATTAATGCATCTACATTAGTAACTGCATTACTTGAAAATATAACGATGTACATAAGGTGTTCATGCTTAGATGAGAGATCCATATTATCCAACTCTCTTGATCTTAAGATTTACCTATTAGACAGGTGAGACTCCTCACCAGCACCTTACACAGGTACCAAAACCCATCCAACATATAGAGGAAGGAGAAATTCTAAAATGTACAAAGAATACATAAGAGCAAGATACGTCCCTCAGGCCCTCACTGAAAAACAAACAAAATCATATACCATACTGGTGAAATAGACCGGAGAACCATAAGCATCTTCCAGTTCCCTTATTTCTTTTTCTTTTTTTTTTGGTTTTAATTTGGGAGTGAGGGAGTAGGAACGGTATCTTCGAGTTTTAAAAACAATAGATATAAGAGCGAACCTCAACAAATATAAAAGATTTAAATTGATTTACCTCATTTCTTTGTTTCCTTTCATGATTAACAAAAGCAAGGCTCATGTCAAAATCATGTTGAAGAAACTTCCTGCAGGCAAACAAATATTCATACGGTAAATGTGAGGAAAAAAGGTCAACTAGCACAAACATATGCTTAGCATGCAGTTCCACTCTGAAAAACAATTATGAACGCACTAAACCAATTTATTAAAATATTAAAAAAAATACAAAATAATAAGCAAGCACTTCCACATTTATTGACAAATGATAAAACATACATTTTAGATTTCATCCAAATTTCAATACTAGAGCTCCAGATCCGAAAGAACAAAAATTAGTTTACATTCTGAAAGGAAATATTCATGAGATTATCTCTCAATTTGCATCCTCCCAAACGGGTAGGCTGCTATAATGCACCATTGATGCAATCTGACCAGGTTTTCTCAATGCAAAATTTACATGGTAAACTACACGATAAAGTAGACCACTGATTTGTCCAAAGAAGGGGGAAAAGCAAACCAAATTTATAAAAAACAGTAACCTAATTATTCCAGTTCATAAGCAATCTCTGACCATCACAGTATTTGGAAGAGTGCAATTTCATAACTAACAGCAACACATAAATGCAGCTGAGGTTAAAATCGTATAACAGGAAGTGACCAAAAAATATCAGTCCATAACAAATACATATAACAGGAATTAAGACATCATACTGTTGTGAATGAAGATTTTGGACATGTTGATAGCGGTCGCATGCATCAGAGAGGGAGCCAAAATGATGCTGGCGTTGCTGGTTAAGTTGAATGTGCAATTCCGCAACCTTCTGCTTCAACCTAGCAACATCAGCTTCAGCAAGAGCAATCTCCTCCAGCTCCGCCCTCGTCTTCAAGATTAATATAAGCCACATGAATGAATTAGAAAAAATTCCATTAAAATGAGCCAACAAAACTCTCTTGCAAAAGAGTACAAACCTTGGAATCCATACTACGTGAGCTAGATAGCTGTCCAGAAGACATGCTCAAACCAACCTCAAGTGCAGATCTAAGATCTCTCTCAGCTTGTAACTGCTCTTGCAATCTAGAGACCTGCAACAACAGTCAAATATCGAGAACTTAACAAATTAGGCTTTCCCTATGTAATCTTGAGAATAATATATAAATCAAATAATCTGGGATATTCTGCAATATGGATACACCAGGTACTGTGACTTATGGGACTCAGTCTGATCGTAGAACAGGATATAATATCAAACGGGATTGAACTTTAAAGTGGCCAGCAGTCCTAACTATTGAACAAGATTTCAGAAGTAAAACTTGTCTTCTTTTAAATTAGTTCAACACCTAACGATTAACCAGATTCGAATAACTGGTTTAGACCTATCTACTGAGTGGTATAAAATTGAGATTACTCTCTAAAAGCAAATCAGGAAAATTTATATAAAAAGAAAAAATTATAAGTGGATTCACTTTACTAATCACTTCGAAAAAGTTAATATAAATACAAAGATCTACTTCATAACATCTTTGGTTTATCCAAGAAAAAAAGAAAAACAGGAAAAACAGGTAAAGCAAATGCAATCCAAGGTTGTAGAAAGAATCTAAAAGAAAGAACTACAACCAGGATCATCACTATAGAAATCAATAGAATCAATTTCAGGACAGAATAACTAGAAAATAAGAGAAATTTAATAACCAAAAATCCAACAACCAGATTAGGACACAAATCTAGTAGAATGTAGAAGATGATCAGACCCAACGAAGAATCCAACAATATAAGAAGAAAATATTTTAGAAGAATATGAAGAAAAGCAAGAAAAGAAGCACCTGATCACAGGAGAGACAATATCTAGAAGAAGGAATGGAAGAAAGAAGCAAAAAAGCAGGAGAGAATTTGTCAGCCAAGTGTGCAGAGTTCAACAACTCAAATTCACGCGGTACAAGTTTCCAAGATGGGTCAATTCCTAGGCCTTGGGAGTAGAATCAACTTCGCTAAATCACAAGTGGGCTACATGAGCAAACATGTAAAAAACTAATTGGAGCATTGCTTCAACTTTTAGGACTTACGAATGGAATCAACTCAGCAGAGTCACTGGATTGACTTCCCAGTCACTAAGCAATGTGTACAACATACAGCTTCCAAATGTGATGAGACTATACTCCGTTTGCAGAACCTGCTATGGCCAAACTTCCTAATATTTGGAGCAAATAATCCCATCCCCGGACACATTATAAATGAATACTATATGCAACTAAAGAAATCAAGGAGATCAGGATCTTATTAACGGAAAAGAACCAAATACATCTTGCTCAAGGGCCAGGCGCCGTTCATGCAGAGCTTGTTTTCTTCTCTCCAAACTTGCTTGTAAGATTGCATTCCCCTTGGCCTGACATAGAAGATAAATCCATTATGGTACACCAGCTCTATATGATCAGTACAGATAAATTCAAGAGAAGATTCAGAACTACCTCTTTTGCGATCCTATTGCGCAAGTCATTTTTTGTAATCTCAAGCCTCTGAATAGCAAGCCTATATACGATTCATTGCATTAGATTGTAGTGACGGATAAAAATCCATTCTATAGTTACACAGCAATCATAATCACAAACAAAGACCATTTAAACTGGCTGTAAAGATTTGGACGTAGCTTCTTAATTAATAGTTATGGTAAAACATAGAAAGAAGAAAGTAGTAAATATCAGTAAAATACGTAACATGCCATTTAGAAACGTCTTCTTGACAATAGCATGCACAAAGATTTCAATGTTAGTGTAGTTGATCACATGTATATCGATCCACCTAACAAGTCAAGCTATTCTTCACTGATATTTCCAATCATGATGATAATTCTACAATAGAAAAAATGAACCCCATAGAGGTAACTTTAACTGCATCTAACTACCGTCAATTAAAATAACGGAAACCTTCTTCTCAATTAAGCTCAATCAATTACACCTTTACGCCCAAAATCCAGGCCTTAACAATGCCCCTGATAAGCAAAAACCAAATTGAAATCTTCCAACCCAAACCTATAAAAAAAACTAAGATAGTCCTGTGCCTTATTATGAAGCAAGGCACTGCCTTGTTTTATCGACATAATAGGATTCCCATATGTGAATAAAATTATATATTATACAACTGCATCAGCAGAAATTTCCAACTCTGAAATTGAGGAGCACCATAAAAGTTTATCACTTCTTCCAAATTTTCTCCTAAACAGGAAGAAGCTTCAAACACGAATCAAGGAAAAGATAACAAAAATAGGGTTCCTGGACTGAGTCATAGACAGCAGTACAGTTGGTACAATCTGAAGTGAATACCATTGAAATTCATATAAGACAAATTCCACACCAGTTGTAGGACAGCTACTACTACTTCAAGGCTTGGGATGAAGGTGAAACGTGAAAGTGAAGGCAGTTTGGCCTCATTAACCAAATTTCAACAAATCCATCAAAGCATATACCAAGGTATAAGCTTTCAGAAAATCCCAACACTTATGACATGATATTGAATACATGCATTGTGAGGACAACGTATAATACTTCTATCTCTAGGCGTGTTGTCGTCATTCAATAGCAAAAATATTGAACACCATTGAAACTGACATAAGACAAATTCCACACCAATTTAGGACAGCCACTACTACAAGGCTTGTGACAAAGATGAAAGTGAAGGCAATTTGGCCTAATCCACTAAAGCAGGGGATGAGCTTTCAGAAAAATCCCGATACTTATGACGTGATATTGTATACATGCGTTGTGAGGACATAACGTAGAAGACTTCTATCTCTAGTGGTATTATTGTCATTCAGTAATGAAAATAGAGGGAGCTCGTAAGCTTCTCTTGAGCCATTTCTGCACTTCTCTCTCCTCCTCCTCTCCCCTTCTCTTCTACAATCCATGAATAATTTATACAGAAAAGAGAGAGGAGGAGGAGAAGACGATGATCATGGTGAAGAAAGCACCCAACAAAAGCCATTAAACATCCACCACCACCGCCACCAAGGACAGACTCAATTTCCCATTCCCTCACCCTCCCCCAAAAATTGCAAAATAAAAGAAAAGAAAATGGCAAACAATCATGCAAAATAGACAACCCCATCCTATCCACCATCACTTTACCTGAATAATGGTGCACTTTCCTTACTTATGCCTATTACAGCTTTTGATTTTTTTTTTTTTTTGGTATTACTAATTTTAGGGAAAAAGATGCCGACAACATCACTTTGGAGATTCCTTCTCACACCCTCTCACATTCTGGCTTCTCTTCTCTGAAATTTCTCTCTCTTCCCAGAGATACCATTTCTGCACCTCTGATGTCCCCCCCCCCCCCCCCCCCACCCCACGTTGGGGTTGTGGGAAACCCCCTCCCATAATTTTTTAAATAAGGAGAAAAGAAACAGCAGCGATTTCCCAGATGTGGAAAAATTGAAAAAAAAAAAAATGAAAAAAGCAAAGAAAATTACACAAGATTCTAACAGGAAGTCCCATCCACAAAAAATTGAATAAGTCAATCCCAAGCATAAATTTAGCAATGAAACAATTTTTTGGCATGTCCACACATGGTCTAGCAATGGGAATAGACTTCCCCGCATCAAAAGCAATGGCATCCCCATAATTGTTAAGGCGACAAGGCATTCGAGGCCATCCTGGGCGCCTGCCTAGGCGACAAGGCGTTCCCAGTTTTTTTTTTTTTTTATTTCTAAAATATTAATTCTATATTAATGTTTATATATATGCAACATTCTACATAAATAATCAACATTTAAGACATAACTTAATTAACATGAGAAAACCAACAAGGCAACAAATAATGAATTAATTAGGCAACGCTTATTTATGACTAACATTTGGATACTTCTAACAAATTTGACCGGAACGTAACTCCTTTAATATAGTTCATATTCAAGCAATCTCGAATTCGTTGCAAAGCTAGCAAAATCAGCTTTCTAACAAATCCAAGATTGCTTGAATCCGAATTATAATGAAGGAGTTACACTCTAGTCAAATTTTGTTCGGAGTACGCGAATGCTGTTTAAAGTCATCTGAATGTAAATTATTTTTTGGGCATCAAAGCAAGAGATTATTTTAGCGCGCTCTTGGTTTTTAGTGATGCTTTACTATAATAAGATTTATGAAATTTTTATATTTGGAAAAAAACCTAGCATTTCGAAGTTGAAAATCGCCCCCGCACCCAAAAATACAATTTTTGTTCTTGAACTGTAGGGTTGATTTTTTATCCTTTTGGAATTTGAATTTTAGACTATTTTTATTGGATTGAAATGGAAGAAGGGGGTATTTGCTTATTTATGAATAATATCTTAAGTAAATGAAATATAAAATTAAAGAAACATTTACTTAAATGATATTAATCATAAATAAGTACTACCTGATAAGTGTTGTTCTTGAGAGCAAAAAAAAGGCACAAGGGTGATAATGCGCCTTGCGCCCAGGCTTACAAAATCTGCCAGGACACCACGCCTAGGCGACGCCTTGACAACTATGGGCATCCCAAAATTTCTTGAGGGTTCAGGACTTGGTTGTCCAAATTCTAAGATTTGTCTCCATCCAAATGTGATAGATAGATGCACACAATGCTAGTTTCCCAACCAAACCACAAGGAGACTTCCCTTTGAACACTTCACGAACCCATCTCCACTCCCTGTCAAAGGCATGAACTAGTATATTGGATGGCCAGCATTTAATGAGAATCTCTTTCCTGATATGGAAAGAGAAAGAACAAGAGAAGAAAAGGCGAGCTATATCTTCTGGGGCTGACCAACATAGGCAACAAGAGACCTAAAGACAATTCAACCTCTATTGGAGAAACATTTGGTAGGGAGAGATCGGGTCATAGTTCTCCAGGTTATAAAAACTATGATGGGAAATGGAAGTGGAACGTTGAAACCATGTGATATCAGCCCAAGGAAGAGCTGAAGCACAAGAACAAATCAGGATCCAAGCCAAAGAGAATGAGAACAGGCCAGACGAAGATTCAATCCAAACCATTAGGTCTCCACTACCCGAAGGTCTTCTGCTAATGGACTGGAGTGCTGACCAGGCAAGAGTGAGGTTGAGGTAGGAGATGCGTCCCGGACTCCAAATACCATCAAGGAGCATAAGGAAACCAAACCCAATCTATCTATGCCGAACTGAAGTCTGGTTTTTTCCACATATCTCTGCAAAAGAACACCG
Organism: Protea cynaroides; assembly: GCA_028583415.1. NCBI lineage: Eukaryota > Viridiplantae > Streptophyta > Magnoliopsida > Proteales > Proteaceae > Protea > Protea cynaroides. The sequence goes on along the minus strand of CM053266.1, from coordinate 57,531,759 downwards.
TAAGGGTGCCAGTTGTCTAAACAGAGGAAGGTAGAGGACCCCTCATCAATTCTTATCTTGATAATATCAATAACAAGGGGCCTACACTCAAGAATCTTCTTCCAAGCCCATGAAACATGCTACTACTGGTGACAGACCATATGGGATAATTCTTAGGGTATCTGCCTGCTTATTTGAGCCCTATATAGCAGCACTGTGCTTTATTAACACAGTGCTTTTCTTTTAGTGATTGGGCCACCCCTCCTAGCAAAGAAAGAAAGGTAAGTTCAGAAACAAATCTCAATGAGTTTCGGTTATGCAACCCTTTGCACTTAAACCAAAAAAAAAAAAACACAAGTCTGCCAAAGCAAAGGGATACCTTGGTACTCTTCGAATATATATATAAATCCTAGTCTTTACCGCCACTTTATAGAGTAACTTAATGGTGCATAATATGTTGACCTCTTTTACTCTCTAAAACCAAGTCCCCCTTCTTCTTCGGGAAGCATATGGAGGCTCAGCTCATTGTGTGAAGAATTTTGTTATTGTCAAAGCCCTTCCATAGAAAGGAGCGTATTAATGATTCAATCTTGAGGATGATAGATTGGGAAGACCAAATGCTCAACAACAACAACAACAAAGCCTTATCCCAAATAAATGGGGTCGGCTACATGGATTCTTGTCCGCCAATCAGCTCTGTCTGATGTCATACTTTGAAGCAAGGCTTAAGCATTACATGTCTTTCTTTACATATCCAATAATTATAAGAGCTTTGCATGACAGATTTTTATCAGCCAAGGGAACCAGCATAGGAGAAAAGTCTCACCTTCCAAAGTAGCAGCTTCTTCCAGAGCCAGTCCAAAATGGGAGAGCAATGATGAGCAAAAAGTCTGGAACATACCAAAGGTAAGCCAAAGTATTTAACAAGGAGGGAACCCAAGGAAAAACCTGAGGGGCTTCTAATATGTTCTCTAGTAACATCATCAACACCTGCCAAGAAGATAGGATTTTCAGCTATTTACAAGAAGCCCTAACAAGTTTCCAACGAAAGCAAGGATGCTGGAGATGGAGCCAATAGTCTTGGAGTTTTCCTCTAAGAATATCATAATATCATCCGCAAAGGCGATGAGCCCCTTGGAGCTGGTTAGAGTGGTTATGCAAAGTTCATACTTGTATTGGACCGGGATCTTTGGGCTCCCTTGTACTATCATCCAAAAGATAGAAAGCCTAATGAGCGCATTCTTGTGGAAAGGGATGGATGACAACAAATTCTTTCATTCTATAGGCTAGGCCAAGGTGTGCCTACCAAAAAAGGAAGGGGGTTTGGGCCTTCGGAGAATTAAAGAGGTTAATGAGGCTTGCATCATGAAGCTGGTGTGGCGAGTGGCAGAGAAAAAACAGAGCATATGGATTCAGTGGATATACAGTAAGTATCTCAAAAGACTCTATATGGTCGGTGTCAGAGTGCCATGACCTCCCCAAGGTCTGGAGGACTATCCTATTACATAGACAGTTTGCTCTTCCCCACATCAAATCCATTATCGATGATGGATCTTCAACCCTCTTATAGCTTGATAACTGGCACCCTCATGGTGTATTGGTATATGCTCTTGGTGACAACATCCAGATTGACTATGGAAGTGATAGGCTCGCAACCGTCTCATCTATCTTAATGGATGGGGTGTGGTCTACTAGTCGGGCTTCCTCATTTAGATCGATGCAGGCATGGGATGTGCTCAATACAATCACTCGCAGACCCAGGGGTAGTGGTGATATTGTCAGTTGGACAGCCTCCCCTAATGGAGCCTTCTCAGCATCATCAGCCTGGAACCTTGTTAGATCCCGCAATACCAAGGTAGCTTGGTTTGATGTGGTTTGGTTCAAAGGGTTCTCCCCTAGGCACAGCTTTACTCTTAGAGAGCGTTGACCCAATCTCTTCCCACAGTTTCCTTTCTAGGCAGTCAGGGTATTACTCAGAATGCTAGATGTGGATACGCTGGGCTGCCGATGAGGATGTGAATCACTTGTTCTTTTATTGCCCCTTCTCCAAAAGAGTTTGGGGAAAGATTATTGAGAAGTGCTAGCCATGTTACAAATCAATCCGGGCCTTTGATCAAGAGTGGAGGTGGATTGCAAAAAAGTTCAAAAGGAGATCTATTGGTGATACTACTGTCAAGGTCGCTTTCACAGTGACGGTATACCACAAATGGTACGAGAGAAACCTAAGGATATGGACGACAAAGACAAGATCTTTTGAGCATATTTGGGAAGCTATTACCTTCGACGTGCGTGGATTGATGATGACCCCCCCCCCTCTTCCATTTATCGATCTCTGAGAGGGATCGATTTATTCTCTCAGCTTGGAATCTTAACTCCAGATGATGTGGTTCCCCTTTTTTAGCTTTTGGTCGTTCAGTGCATGCTTTGTGGCGCTGGTTCTTTTGTAATTCTTTTGTTTTGAGCCTCACACTTTCCTTTGCCCTTTTTCCGGGCTTTTTATTTTATATACTCATTCATCAAAAAAAAAAAAAAAAAGGGCAAAGTGCCTCAACACCCAGCTGAGCCATAGTTGGGGAAGAAATCAATCTCTTTAAGCTCGGCCATCACATGCAGACCCCGAGAAGGCAAAATGTGTCACCTTGATCTCCCTAAAAGCTTTTGATTCCATCCCCCTATAGTCTCGTCGCTTCTGGCCGCTTCATTCCTTCACCCGAGATCCAAGTTAGCACTGGCAATAAAGCCAGGTCATCCTGAAAAAGTCTTTGACAAAGGTTACAAAGTAAGGCCTAACCTATTGGGAGTCTTACGAGGACCCCAAATATCAGAATGAACTAAGGAAAAAGGGATAAAAATCCTAGAAGAAGTACTACTAGGGAAAAGGGTATGATGATGCTTCCGTAATTCACAAGCCTCACACTGTAGAAAGGAGAGAGACTTGCAATTAGGGATAAGTACTTTCATTTTAGATAGAGATAAATATCCAAGCCGGTTGTGCCATTGAAGAGGGGTAGTAGTGGATGCAGTTGTAGCAGTAGGTAAACGTGCATTGGGCTCCAAATAGTATAGACCAGCATACTCACGTCCTCCACCAATCATCTCCTTGGTCCTGAGATCCTGAAAAGTACAATAAAAAGGGAAAAATGTAGCCACACAATTAAGAGACTTGCTGAGTTGACTAATAAATAAAAGATTAAGAGGGAGATTAGGAACATGTAATACGAAAGGTAAGGTCATAGAGGGGGTAAGGGATATAGCACCATGCTGAAAAGCAGTAGTAGAGGAGCCATCAACAAGGTAAATAGTAACAGGACTAGTGGTATCATGAAGAGAGGAGAAGGTAGAAGTCTCACTAGTCATGTGGCAGATAGCTCCAGAATCAAGGATCCAAGGAGAAAGATGGGAAAGAAGGGCAAAATTACCTGTATTGGCTAAGGTTGCAGTGGATGTGGAGCCAAATGTCTCAAGTTGTTGAGCCCTGCAAAGTAGGGCCTCATAGTAGTGGGAGGGAACTATAGGTGTGGATGGAGGAACAGGTGCAGCAGCAGGAGATATATCATAGATGGCAGCAGTGTTAACCAAACTGCCTGCCCATTCTGGACATCCAAACTTTTCCCAACAAGTGTTAGCAGTGTGATTGGGCTTCTGATAATGAGTGCCAAAACGTGCAGACTTATCAATAGGTGGTCTTCCAGAACCACCACCACCACCACGGGTGGTACCACGGCCTCTTGGGGGAAAAACCCCGTCTACGGCCAGCAAACAAGGCAGAAATATCTTTAGGAAAAGAGTCAGTTTGGGGTACAAGGCATTGGAGACGAAAGAAAATCTCATTCAGGGAAGGTATGGATTCTCCAGCAAGGAGCTGACTCTTCACAACCTGATATTCAGGAGACAGACCAGCCAAGAATTTTGCTATACAAAACTCAGATTGTTGGGCTTTAAGCTTGGTAATATCATTGGTCAGAGGCTGCACAGCTTGAATCTCCTCAATGAGACCTTAAAACCCCCATAATAATCAATCAGGGATTTATCACCAATGGAATAGGTAAACATTCTTTCATACAGATCATAAATACGAGACACGTTCTTATCCTGCCCATAGGTCTCCTTTAAATCAGCCCAAATGGCCTTAGCAATATCATGGAACATTACAGTAGGCAGGATAGATGGTTCAATGCTATTCCATAACCAAGTCTGAACAAGAGAATTATCACGCTGCCAAGCATCATAAAGCTTAACTGACTCGTTATCTGTGTCATCAATTGTAGGAGCATCTTCAAGCAACAGTTTAAGTTTATCTTTACATCGGGTGTAGGCTTTAATAGCCTGAGCTCATAGTAGATAGTTGGAAACCCCTTTCAACTTAATAGAAATAATTTGAGTCTCTGAAGACTTTGATTCAGTCATCTTGAACATAAATAATCACGCACAACATAAAAAAAAAATCTCGGTTCCACCAACCGAGTGGCCAAGGAATGAAGGCTCAAGAAAAAAATAACAAGGGTGGTGGAGGCAGTAGGGTAAGGAACCTCCTGAGTATTAATGGCTTAGAGATCGGTTGTATCAGAGATCAATTTCAAAGAACACCGTTACTGCCGAAGCTATTGGTTGTTATTCCTCTAGATGATTCGATAGTCAGTATCTCATAACACCAAACAATGATCAGGATTTGTGAGTGATATAATGATGATTTTTTTTTTTGTTATATATATATAGGTTCAGCCAACCGATTGGCAAAAAAAAGAGAGGCTCAAAGTATGGAGGTTGGCAGTAGTAGTAGGGTAGCCAAAAAAAAATAAAAAAAACTATAATTCTCAACACATGAGCACAAGGTAATCGAGCAGTTTAATCAACCGACATTAGTAGCATAAATGAACAAAAAAAAAAAACTCAATCATCTTAGTAGTAGTAAAGAAGAAGTAGTAGAAAAAGAGCAAAAATATCAAAGGCCTATCAAAACAATAATTTTGAATGATAACCAAGATCTAGTGCTTTGATACCATGTAACAAAACTACACAAACTATAATATCAAACCAGAAAAATAATAAAAAGGAAGAAGAAGAAGAAGAAGAAGAAGAAGAAGAGAATTGAAAAGATAAAAAAAGGAGAGAAGAAGATCACGAAACCAGCAGAGAACTGGTGTCGAAATCAGTGTGTTCTCTCCTCTATTGATGCTTTGTATTTATAGATAAAAGAGAAATCCATTACAAGGGAAGTCTCCATAAACAAAGAGGCTGAAATAAGAAACAAATAAACTAAAATATGGAAACAAAATAAAGGAATAAAAGGCAAGAGCCAGCTATGATGGGCCTAACTTATGGGCCACGTTAACAAACTTCAAGATATAGATACATCATTCTCTAGGATATATAATGCTAGCCTCCACCTAGGAGTGTACAAAACAAAACCAAATTTAGTTCCTAAAATGTGTAAATAAACCTTTTACGAGTTTCATAGTGCACCAGTATTTTTTGGCTTATTAATTAGCAATGAAACATGAAGTCATAAACATGCAAAATATCCTTTAAAATTGAGTCAGAAACACTGATTCAATTTTTTTTTTTTTTTTTTTTTTTTTTATTTTTTTTTTTTTTTTTTTTTTTTTTTTTTTTTTTTTTTATTTTTTTTTTTTTTTTTTTTTTTTTTTTTTATAAATATATATATATATATATATATATATATATATATATATTCAAGTAATTCCTAGTTATGAGAAACTTACTCTTCCTCACCAGAGTAGTCGATTGACTCCATGGACGGATGCTTTCTCGCCTGCAAGAAAAATATAAGACATCTAACCTTCCATTTCCACAAGAAAGAAGTAATTTTAAATACCAAAGCTGGAATGAAACATTTTAATAATCTAACTAAGGTAGCAAGTATATCTGGTTCAAGTTCAAGTTCAACACAAAATATTCTTTGCCTTTCACAAGATTAAGCACAACAAACTGCATCTTATATCAATTTTTTTTTTTTCCTGGAGGAAGCAGTAAGCTATATCAATGAATTCAGATATTCCAAAATATCCCACTAGTAGTCTAGTATCACTATCATACCTATTCAAAGAAAACGCACTCTGCAGTATTGCAGGCATGCTAGAAACTACATTCATTTTGTTCAAGAATACCCATTTTCTCATGCTCAAGCCACTCATTGTGCTCTACTCTCAAAAAATGACCAAACCACTGACACTTTCATCCACAAAAACCATGACATGATCAGCATATGCAGACCAAATCAATTTTCATCAACTTTAAGGTTTCTAATCAGTTCTGTTATAAAAAGCCATTGTTTAAGATAGGTTTTAAAGCTTCTATAGTTCTAATATTAATTTGCTTCAAATAATTGAAGGGTGCCCAATCAACGGATAAAATTCTATAAACATAGACCTGAAATTTGTTTCCCCTCTAAAAATCAAGGAGAGTTAAATAAATCATCCACCTAATTAAAAGTTAACATTTTCAGTTCATCATATGGGACGGGTCTCTGTCTTGATCTACTGATGTGGGACCTGGGTTGAGAAAACCCTATTGTACTATGGACCCACCCAAACAACAAATAACCCCGAATAGATGTTCAATGGCAAACCCGTAAATAACCAGAATTTGTAAGGATGCAATAGGTGGGTTGAAGAGAAGGGGATTGGACGACAGAGCAGAGCAGAGCAGCGAAGGGACTTCAAGTATTCATGTTCAAGAACAAGAGTAAGTCAGGTTTAGGTGAGTAAGGAGAGGTCTTTCAAGCGCTTGTTTGGTACTAGAAGCAAGCTCGAATTACCAGAGAAATTGGGTGGGAAAGGAGGAGGAAAGTATCAAAATACAATTTGGAAGTAAGAAGTCATCTTCAACCTTACGTAGAACTAGATTGAGAAAATTCAATTCAAATCAGCTGCCCATTCGAAGTGAAACTCCTGGGGACAACTCGTAACTCATGAATCTACGTAATCCACCCAATGGTCATAAGGTTCAGCAAGCCAAAATCAGATACAAGATCACTGAAATAGAACCTGGCAGAAGCTCATGGAGCAGGTCTGATCTTTTGAGTAATAAACCCTTCCAACGGAATCTCAGAGGAAGATACTCAAGAGATGGACTCGATTTCAGTTAAGGATTTAATTCACAAGTTCTTAGGGGGAAAGGAAACTGTATCGACAGAGATCAATCCAACCCTATGAAGACTAGTTCGCCACTAATTGCAGCTACAGTAACAGAGAGGGGAAAAATAAAAGAACACAGCAGAAATAAAGAGAGGGAAGAAAACTTGAGATCAAAGAACTGAGAGAAGAACAGGTAAAGAAAAGGAAACAATTGACCAACCTGGTGGCAAACTACTTCACAGCCTCATGGTGTATTCAACTAAAATTTATTTTCAATATTCAATCAATTCTAATCTATTTGCTGAATACATGGATATTTAAAGAAATTGAAAGCAACAATCCTAATCGAAGTCTAAAACTGATACACAGAGATACAAAAAATAAAAAATAAAAAGCAATTAGGACCCTAAAACCGACTCTAAACTGGAAGCAAATACAACAGCATATAGGACTGTCCCACGTAGACTAAACCAAAATAAAATAAAATAACTTTCTAGATTAATGCTTATGGGCCTGCGTTGGTTTGGCCTGCCAAACCAGGTTGTGACGATCCAGCCAAGAACAAGCCACTGTATCATCTAAATGACCCATGGAGATAATCCTGGAGATAATATTTGAATTCCATCAGTTTCCACTTGGTTGTTCAGGAAGAGGATAATAAAGTCGGCTGTAGACCAGTGAGATAATAGTGTCAAGTGAAAAAAATTGAAACAAAGGGAAAATGGGGATTTTGAAACTTTAATTTCCCATGCCCTCCAAAGACACCAACTTTTACTGTTTATAAGGAAAATGTCAGATTTCTTCACTATAATTTAATTCTCCACATTTCCCCTCTAAAAGTAGCCATGGGAAGGCATAGGAGCCTGGAGGTAATGAATTATCTTAGGTATCTAAGTATGTCAACAAAATCATTAGCACTAAGAAAATGCCGGATGAATGCAGGAAAACCATCATTATGTCCATCCAAAAGAGAGAATATTCAATCTGCAGAATTTTTCATTCAAAAATGTAAAATAAAAAAGTAACCCAAATATTTAAAGAGTAGCAGAATCTTTCTCCCTAAACCACATCGACAGTATGTGCTGCCCACCATGAGAATTGTTGTCAACGAAAACAGCTGATTTATCAAAATGGAACTCCTACAAGGAAACCACGGAAAATGCCCCATCCGAGTGCAATCACCAAATGCAGCCTACAATGACACAGGTTTACCAATTTGTGGTCAAACAACCCTTCATGACTGAGAAAGCAGGCGGGACTGCATGAATCTGAATTTCGAAGTTTTGATGAGCTCATAGTGCCACCAAGAGAAAAAAAACAGAGAGAGGTCAGGAGTGAGGCACCCCAACCCGAGCTCAGAAAAATACATTACAAGAGTGACTCAAAGCCAACTGAACAGGAATAAAAACCCGGAATTCAAGCTTTAAGAATGAATCGGCAACAATAAAAGTTCAGATTATTCAGGAAGGAAAAGTCTGGCAATGGACAACCATTAAAAGAGGTTTTTCCAAATTCTCTGCCTTGACCCATCACTGGGTTTCTTCATATATTCATTCCTAAATTTCATTATTCCCTCCCTAAAGCCCAGCTGAATGCTAGAGGTATTAACTTCAACCACTGTTCGAGGTTTCGGTCGAAACTTCAACTCGGTTTCGAGCCTGGGCGAGACGAAACCCAGGCTCGAAACTGATTTACGCATGGTTTCGAACCGAAACCACTGGGTTCGACCAGGTTTCGGTCAAAACCCAGGTTTCGACCCATAATAATTTGGTCCAGTGCCTTTTAAGTGTCGAAACCTACTCGAAATCAGTAGGTTTCGACACTTCCTTCCTATTTTTCCCCCTTCTCCTCTCCAACCTCATTTCTCTCAATTTTTTCTTCCTAAATCTTCAATTCTTCAAAGGATATCAACTTTTGTCAAGATTATTCAAGGATTCTTGCTCTCAACTCATCTCTCTCTCTTCAAGGTAAGTCATTCTCTCTATTTTGTGTATTTTTGAATGAAATGGTATGCAAACATCATGGATGGCTTCCAATTTTTTATATGTTTGATTCTAACACCCGATCTATGAATCCATGGAAGTAGTTTTTTTTTTTTGACAAATAATTTATTTATTAGATTTTCTGTTTGAAAAAAAAGATTTTCCTACAACTATTTTTTGAAAAAATTACATCTTACACATGTTGTATGGCATTGAATTAAATATATGTTAAACAAAATAAGGTGATCTACATTTTGTATGGAGTAAAATTATTTTTCTGTTTTTATTTAATTATTTTAATTTTCGGATATGGGGGTGGGTATGGGGGTTATTATAGTTCCTACCCCAGCAATCAATTTAGAGATGACTCAGCCTCAGGTGTTGGCAGTGGCACAGTTGGATCATCGTTCGTCGACTCCATATTTCAGTATGTTCCTCCTCCGACGTTCATGCCTACTCCTGCTCCACCCACACACACACTCGATCAGCCTTACCCTCGACAAGGGTACTTATATTATGTTGATGACTCTATCTACTCATGGGCTGTTAGAGACTATCAGAACAATTGGAGTGATACCTTGTCTTGGGATACATCCGTGCTGCAATTTGAGGAGCGTTATCGCCACCATCAGTGGTATGTTGCACGTGGTTTAAATGTACCACGAAGCTCCACATGGAACTAACTGGTGAGATTTCTAATTTCTAAGTTCAATCTTCAATTTATTAATTTTTAATGAATATTGTTAATTAGTGGTTTAATAGTTAGTAGCTTAGTACATTACTACATTGTGACATTTGTGTAATATTTCAACGTACACTATCAAACATTGGTCCACACCACATGTAGCTATTTTCTATGTCTTTTTTGCAAACTAACATTAGAAATAGGTGTAAAATGGTTTAAATAGGGTACACAAAAAAAATCAGACAAAAAAAAAATATTTTTAAGCCTCGAAACCATGGAGTCAATAAAGCTGGTAGAAAATACCAGGTTTCGGCCTGGTTTCGGTGGTTTCGCCGAGTTGTGCCGGTTTCGAGCCTGACCGAAACAGGTCTCGAAACCGGCACCTTGATCCTTGACTTCAACAACAATGCTATGTTTCTCTTACGAGCCTGATATTGGAAAAGGAAGAAAGCTTGAAATCAGGTGGCTGCTACCTATACCAAGTTGACTTGCTGTTGAATGGAATTCGTAAATCAGGTGGCGCCTGCAGCTTCATTTCAGTTGAACTCATCAAGGACTTACTACTGCAACCTACACAAGATCACTCTCCCCCAATTATCTGAGGGTCCCAACAAGTCGCAACTCAGGAGTGCCTTGTGACCCAACCTTAGCTGGTTCCAGGTCTGCTCAGGCTAACAACTCATCATCCGTGAACATGATAATGTGGATTGTCTCTGTTACACTGGACAATAAGGATGCTTTCTGGTACAACTTTAACTCCAGCCCACCCGTTTCTCACTTGGGAAAAAACTGAGTCCTCCATGGATTTATACCACTGGACCACTTTCATTATTTTGTTCCTCAGAAACAGAAACCTCAGGAAGGTGAGGTGGTGCCAGAAAACATATATGGGGAACTGAGTGAACAGATACTGTGAAATGCTGCATGGCAGACAGTTGTGATAAACTCTAGCCCACAAGATTCCTCCTTTTTATAAAATGTTAACCCCCACTTTTTGTTCCATGTTTCCTTTTGATTTTATATTTTTTAATGAAAAAAACCTCAGTCTACAAAAGTGAAAAATCCATACATAGCTAAGAGAATAAAGGAAACCAACTCAACTATTAGATTCAAAGAAAAATAAACAATGCACACCAAAAAGCATTTAAGAGCTAAAAAACAGACTCACTTCTAAAATCCCATTCATCTTTTATATGTAACCTACATAAACATTGTGATTAACAATAATTTGGAAAGATTTTAGTTCAGGTCTCCCTATACATGTTATTTGCTCTCTGGATATTGCCACACTTGCAAAATGAAACCTAGACATTGTGCAAACAGTGGCCAGCTAAGAAAATCCTTGACCAAGGATTTGCCACTTTGCCTTTTTGAATACATTAAATAGGTATGTTATCAGTAACTTCTATAAGGGAAAGGATTCAACCAAACTGTCAACGAGGATGGAAACTTACACACTGGCCAGAAAAAACAAATTGGAAAACATACAGGCAGGCAACAGGGGAATCACCAGAAAATGCCATTACGCTTCCTGAAATCAAAGTACAACCACCCCCAACCCCACCAAAAAAAAAAAAAAAAGGACAAACCATTTCAAACCCATGAAACCTGAAACTGTAAACCATGAGACTTTAGACCTCAAACCATTAACAATGAATCCTGAAAACTGAAAGCATTGAAAAAAGTTCTTAAACCTGAAACCTCGAACCCCATTGAACCTCCTCTGTGAACAAGAATCAGGAAGAAAATCCCGGCCATAGAGTTACGATAATCCACAAAATCTGATGGGCAAAGTACCAAAGAAATTCCCCATCTATCCAACAGTCAGATTACCAAAACATCAAACCAAGTGACAGATACAGTGGGCACAGTGGAAACTCTCTTTTTACAAGAAAACATTCTATTAAACATATAAAAATAAAAAAAGACTTGAGGCTCTCTAAATTATACAAAGCCAACAGCAGAAGCTTGACAAAAATACAACTACTCCCAAAACAAATATACAGGAACACAGCTCATGATAAAGATAGCAACTAGTTTTTTTATGCTAGAACTATCACATCCCTGATTCACCAGAGATAAAAGTTCCCCATTAATTCTGTCTTTTATTCTCCAAACTACAACAGGAATAACATGGTTTTATTACTGTGTTTATAGCTTCTTAGATTTTAACTGCCATATGCCAATGTTTTAAACTTCTAATAGGTACAAATAACCATGGTTCGAGGTGCAGGTCGAAACCAGTGGTTATGACCGGCACAACTCGGTTTCGACCAGAGTCAAAGCAAGATGAAACCTTAGGTCGGTCCTGAAATTGCCAAGTTCCGATTGAAACCTGGTTTCAACTTGGTTTTGGTCCATCAAGGCTTTTATAAGGCTGGGTTTCAATTGAAACCTGTCTATTTCAACAAGTTTGCACCCAAACTCAGCCAAGTTTCGACTCCAAAAGCAAGAACAGTACACAGGAACAACACTTATTAGGCAGTACTTATTTCTAACTAATATCATTTAAGTAAAAATTTTACTTAAAATATTATTCAAATAGTCTAAAATTCAAATTCCAATAGGATAAAAAGTCAACCCTCCAATTTAAGAACAAAAACCGAAATTTTGGTGCGGGGGCGATTTTCCACTTACAAATGCTAAGCTTTTTCCCAGATTTAAAAATTCCATGAATCTTATAATAATAAAGCATCACTAAAAACCCAAGAGTGTGACAAGATATTATAATATCTTGCTTTGATGCCCAAAAAATTATTTCCATTCAAACAACTTTAAACAGTATTTGCATACTCTAAACAAAGTTTGACCAAAATGTAAATCCTTCATCATAACTTGGATTCCAGCAATCTCGGATTTGTTGGAAAGCTGATTATGCTAGCTTTGCAACAAATCCGAAATTGCTTAAATCCAACTTATATTGAAGGAGTTACGTTCTGGTCAATCCTTGTTTGGAATACACGAATGTTGTTTAAAGTCGCCCTGGATGAAAATAATTTTTTGGACATCAAAACAATAGACTATTTTGGCACACTCCTGATTATTAGTAATACTTTACTATAATAAGATTTATGGAATTTTTAGATTCAGGTAAAATCCTAACATTTGGAAGTTGAAAATCGCCCTCGCACCCCCAAACCATTCCTTAGGGAGTAGTGGTTCTTCATACAGATTCGACCCAAGAGCGGTGATTACAGTAGAATGTTTTTTGGTTCAAAGCAATCAAATTGATCACAAGAGAAAAAAAAAAAAAAGCGTAGACGATTAATTCATCGGATAAAGAGTAGGAACGGAAACGGAGACATTAGACGCCCAAGACAGGAAGGAATAACTGATTAATAGGAGGGCATATCAAATCTCAAAAGCCAGGAAAACTAAAAATCCAATTTTTATTCTTGAACTGGAAAGTTAACTTCTCATTTTTTTAGAATTTGAATTCTAGACTATTTATATTGGATTCTAGACTATTTATATTGGATTCAAATAGAGAGTGTTTGTTTATTTATGACTAATATCTTAAGTAAATGAAATATAAAATTAAATATGTTATTTACTTAAATGATATTAGTCATATAAAAGTGTTACCTGTTTAATTCTGGACACAATCTCAGGTCTCCACGTATACTAGCAAACCTGGGTCCATACCAGATATTATCATTTTGTATTTTTTTTAAACTAATGTATGAAATATGTGTAAAATAATTAAAATAGGCTACAAAAAAAAAATTTGGGGTCGAAACCTGAGACAACTCGTTTCGAGGCTAGTCAAAACTGGCACCTTGAACCTTGCATAATAAGTTGAGAAGAGTTGTTAAAGTGTTCAATAATTTAATTAATGTAAGGTGCTATCTATTTGGATTCTATAGCCCTAAAAGAAATAATATTAAGTACTTCAAACCATAGTTGTCATGACGTTGCCTAGGTGCCCAGGCACCCTTGTGACACCTTGGAAAATCGGGTGCCTTGATTGCTTAGACAGGCCCCTTGGTCTTCTGGGGGCCTTGGTTCGCCTTGGCGGCGTTGGTGCCTTGACAACTATGCCTCAAACTATTTGTACTTTCCAGTGTTTACTAAATAAATATGTTCTGGCATTCCATGCATATCCACAACCATGCATAGGCATTACCATACAAAAATATCCATAATCAATCAGAACAGATTAAGCATAAGAGTGGACTACAGGAGCAGAACATAAATTAAGCTTGGAACCTAGTTAAGAATTATATTCTAGACATAATAAGAAAAATCAAAACTAAAGAATTTGGCTAATGCCTAAAAAAGAGATCTGGAAGAAAACTTGAGGAGGTCAACACATCAGAAACCTCAAGAGCAATCATTACCAAACAGGTAAACTATACCATTTCTTTTGTTAACCAAGAGAAATTCATTGACCATAAATCAGGCAGACACCAGGACAACTCACATTGCTTCTCCCCCAAAAGACTGAGCGCTTCACATTGAGGTTGGATCCACTTAATTTACTGGCAGGCTTTTCTGCACATAACTCAGGTCCAGGCACAGATAGAGGGAGTCCTGGATCCATAGAAGACAGAAGCTCCCCCATAGATCGATGAGAGTCACTGGCAGGTAAAATGCTAGAAGTATCCATCTCTGCAATTGTGTTATCATCACCACTTTTTCTGAAAATTCCTTGCTGCTCATTAAATTGGATATTGGGATCTCTAAGTGACTTATGAGAATCTACAAGTTCCTTCAGATTTGTCGCTGAAGTGTGACTTTCTTTAGGGGATTCAAGATCTGAATCATCACCTCCAAATGCCTACGCATCCACAAAACAAACACACTCTTGATCAACAAGCATCGAGCATCAAGAAACGATGAGTAGAAGGAAACAAAATAAAAAATAAAAAATAAAAACCTTGCAGAGTATTCATTGGAAGTCCAACCCTAGCCCAGCCCAACCAAAACATCTCAACCCAACTGTATACATGGTTACTAAGGGGAGCAAAGTATGGTCGGTGGGATTCAAAGACAGTCTGAAAGATTGTATTCGATAAGATATACCATCAAAACACCCAAACAGCTTGTGTATATATCATAAGTTGTATAGATATATGATATATAAAAAAAAGGGCGCCCCAATGAACGAGGCTCCCACTAATGCAGGGTCTAAAGAGGGACAGAATATACACAACCTTACCCCCGCAATGCGGAGAGGCTGTTTCCGTATTTCGAACCCGTGACCATCAGATTGCAATATGACAACCTTACCGTCACACCAAGGCTTGCCCTCTATATGATATATACAAAATATATTTTAATGCGAATCAGGCTTGGCAGGGATTTTCCAACCTTAACCTAGCCCAAGCCTTGAAATTTTCAGGTCAGCCATGCCTAATCCTCCCTAAAGTTACCACCCTCTAACCTCTTGAGGAGAACATTTATGTTCTGCAATATCTACACATCCTACAGAACAATACCCAAACCCTTGCACACCCACAATGGTGAACCACCTTCTCAAACATCCTATAATCCTCTTACCTCAACAACACAAGGGTTGATAGACGTGGCCAGACAATCTGGATCATGTCAGTAAAAAATTGGAATCATCCTCAAAGAAGCAGGAAAGGATTCAGCCTTGGTATCTTCAAGGACATACAGAATCAGCTGTATTTGTGTACCAGATAGGATTTGCATAGTGTAGCCCCTTAACTGAGCCAAGGTTCTATCCCATCAATCATTATTTGGGTCAAGTCGTTCCTTTGGATGGTCAAATCAAACTGAATGTATCAGTCCACGATATTTACACATGATAAAAAAGCATACCCAGTGCACTTGGGGTCTAGGGAGGGGCTTATGTAAGCAGACTTACCCCCGCTTCACTGAGAGGCTGTTTCCAGATTCGAACCCACGACCACCAAGTCACAATGGAGCAACCTTACCATTGCGCCAAGGCCTACCCTCTCATATTTACCCATGATAATGACAATAAATTTCCTAAACCTACCTGTATACCAGGAGACTCAATAAGAACATGACTCATATGAAATCACTCACAGACAAGACTGTTAACAAGCTAGTTGCATGCAGATTGATGCAATAGCAATATCATGGATGGATCGATACGAGCTGATTTGGCTACCCAAGCCAAACCTGAACCGACTCAAACCCAAACCAATCTTTTGGTCTGGAAAGGGTTGGTAGAGGATTAATTAGAATAGGAAGTTTCAATATTAGATTTCCTTATTCATTATCTCTGTTTTAGTTAGGGATTTTATGCCATAGAAATTAGATTTTATTTTATAAGGATGTTATTTAGTTTCCAAGTTTATTTAAATTAGATTAGGAATGTTATTTTCTTTATAAAGGCATGTAATAGATAGTCGAGAGTAGAGATTTGAGAAGAATAGTTAATGAATGAATTGAAGTTTAGAGTCTTGTGTGTTGCACAGGCTGTTTGTTGAGACTTGAGAGTTCTCTCCCTTCCCCTATCTCTCCCTCTCTTTCTGTTTCCCCTTCCTTCTTCCTAACCTCCCCTATTCTGGGAGGTAATCCCAGCCCCAACGACCCCCATCGAACTCCTTCGATACCAATCAATTCGAGCCAATATTTGGGAACTTAGTTCGCCTTCCTAAAGCGACCCAGCTCCTAGGTTCTCATCCCCATCAAACCCCCCTGCTGTGAGAAAGCACCCTGAAGTCAAACCTGCAAATTTTCTTACCGCCAGATCCTGATTTCAGAACTTCCTGCTCAAAGAATCCTTCTTGTTCTCTGGTTTAATTTGTTGGATTCAGTAGGACTATGAATCAGCAACTCCTCCTCCAAATTTCAGATCGATCAGAGCTATATTGAAGGAGCTCTCCTCTTTCATTCAAAACTGGTTTCCACCTCTCTCTCTCTCTCTCTCTCTCTCTCTCTCTCTCTCTCTCATGAGCTTGAAGAAGGGTTAATTGTTCCTGATTTTCCAGAATTGTCCTTATCTTTATTATTTGTTTTATTTTGCTCCTTCTTCATAATTTATTTCCAGATTACCCTATTGGTTAAGAATTGTTGTTACTTTCGTCCTAAGGTTCTGTTTGGTTTGTTAAGATATTGCAAACCTCTGATTTATTACAAAACTGCCACTACTGGTTGAGTTTTGAGCTTATTTACAGTTCTGCCACTGTTTATTGAATCAAGCTTTCATATTATTTGGGTGGGTCCACAGCGGATCTAATTAGGATTCCGCATCACAGATCCAAGGGTAACTACTAACTAGTCTGCCTACATTCATGTAGGACATCTAGACAACTTACATGAGTATAGATCAGTAAAATAATAAACAACATAATAGGTAGTCGAAGAAATAGAAAAAAAAATGCTTCTGAAATGATTTCAACTCCAAATAAATTGCAAGAAGAGTACATAAAATACACCATCCTGTAAGAAACTAGGATGTGCAACAATCATCATTTTTTGGCAGGATATAACTTTCCTTGATGCAGTACAGAATCTACAAAAGCAGATGCAGATGAAGTACATGAATCCCAAGAGCATTAAGATCTCAGAGCTTGGCCTTACAATCGAATAGAAACTAGACAAATAAATACAATGAAAAATGCATGCACCATCACCAATAGTGCTATATATATGGCACTAATAATTCACAGGAAAGATTAGAAACCTTATAGTCATAGAGATCACTAGCAGCAGAACAACTGCTTTCACTCAATTTTCCACTAAGTACACGGTCATGAACATCATCCATCTCTTGATCAACTTCATTTTCTGCATCATGGTATCCATTATCTTTCAGATCCATATTTTCATCATCAGTCAAGTCCTCACTCCCACTGTTTTCTATCTGAGAATCAGCTGAAATAGAGCACCTGTGTAGGTTATCATCCTGACATAAAGGAATGGAAACTAATTAGGAGAAACCAGAAAGAAATTTGAACAACAAAATACAAAAAATAGAGCCCACATTAAGATAGAAGAAAAATCTGATTCTGAAAGTATGACAGTATTTAGATAGTGACAGTATTAAGAATTTAAGATACTAGCCTCACAGTTGACGTGATATACATTACCCCGCAGTGGCGGGAGCCTCATGCACTGGTGGGTACACCCTTATGTCTCATGTCTAGGATCAGAGCCCAAAACTGAGTAGGACCATTGGTTTGGGGAAAATAAGAGCATGATCATGTGGGTTAAAGAATATGATGTTGGTTAAAAACTTTCAAAATTGGAGCACAGTTTAATTAATTGGTCTTAGGCAATGCATCGGAAAGTAAATTTTAAGAGACATACCTAAGAGACTCCAAGAGATGCTGGATACATTAAGATATGCACAGACACATGCAAAACTAGTGTTTTTAAGCTAATACACCATATATAGGATCACAAGCTTAGTAGCAAATGAACAATAAAACATATTTACTGACATTTTTTTATTTCAGATCATTTGAAAAAAAAACAAAAAAACAAAACCAAAAATCCCTATTTATGCAATATTTTTAGTTTCTGAACAATACAGAAAAATTCAAAGGGGAGTGTAATACACATAAAATAAGTCGAGGTCTAGATGTAAATAATTAGAGTTTCCCCCATAATTTTAATTCCAAATAGGGTATTCTGTGTAAAATAAGAAGTTTGATTCTTTTTGTTTATAAACATGAAAGGACTGATGTATAAAATGAAGAAATTTTAATTTCAAAGGGGTGGCTTTTTGAAATGATTCTATATGAAAGGTTTTAGGATCTCTGTGTTCAGCAACGGTCCTCCTTCGTTTTATCACATCTTTAGTCAATGTTTTGTATCCATTTCCATCACCATTTCTCTCTCGCCTCTAAAATTCAGGTATTCATTCACCTCCACAACTTGAGCAGCACACAAGGCTCCCACGACACCTTCGACCACAAGTAGGTCTTTCCTCTCTTCTTTAATTCTTCTTCCCGAGCAAAGATGGTTACCAATTTCTCCAGCAGTGGTTTTGATGGTGTTTTCCTTTGCAGCTGCTTCCTTCTTTTCTCCCCCTCACAGCCTCAACATGAATGACAATGACAAAGACTGCAACTGCTATCTTCACCGCTGCTGCTTTCGACATACCTCAACAAACAGAATAGCATTTCAATACATATGCCTATGTATTGAATTGTATTGACCTTTATTAATTGATGTGATTGGTTCAATAAATAGGCCCTTCTTTTTCTTTTTTCCCTATATTTTGTATCTGTATATATCGACATGCCAAAAACCAATACCTAACAGACTGATGTGATCAATAGATATCGAGACTTAAACCTTGCATTGTAGTGGGAGTTAGAATTAAGCTATAAAAGGTTCTCTTCTAGCGTATTTTAGCGTTCAAGAGCAGTAAGACCTTCATTAAGATTTTCCATTTCTTTTTTTATGAATAAAAAAATATACAGATAAAGAGTCAAAATACAGTTACGCCAAAACTATGGGCGAAATGCCACCTAAAACAGCCAGCTGAAAAGAAAAGACAGCAGCATGGAGATTAAAGAATATAGTCTGACGGCTCCGTCTGGTTGCAAGTAAAAGGAAGGGAAGGGAAGTGAAATTGGTTTTAAAAGAAAAAGGAAACTTTCGCAATCCACCTAACATCATTGGCGGGAACCTCGTGCACTGAGTAACCCCTTTTTATTTTTGTTTTACTTCTTAAATCCAGAGGAT
Source organism: Protea cynaroides (assembly GCA_028583415.1). NCBI lineage: Eukaryota > Viridiplantae > Streptophyta > Magnoliopsida > Proteales > Proteaceae > Protea > Protea cynaroides. The sequence continues at coordinate 57,512,380 of CM053266.1, read as the reverse complement.
TTGGATGCAAAATAAAATTTAATAACCAAATTTGGAATGATCTGGTGTTAATGACAGTCATGTTAGATTAAAAAAGTTTCTTTTTAGGTCTAGGTTTGAAGATTTTCACTTCCTTCCCTTCATTTCCCTTGCAACCAGAGCCAATATTACTCCTCTCATCCCTCTTAAAGGGAAGGCATTCTCGGAACACCATCTTAACCTCACTACTCCCTGGCTAGCCACAAGATTAACCTTGTCTGCTGTCTTGGAGTCCATTGGGAAGAGGCATTCACGTGTATTTGTAAAACCAAGAGCTAACGCACCTGATAACATGCACAAATCTCAGCAGACTTCATTATCAGAGTGATTTTTACCTATCAACTACAGTAAGTTACCACTAATTAAATGCAATGCTTCTTCCTAAAATTTATTTCTTAAAATAGAAATGTTGAATTTTTTTCAAACTTATGAAACTGATTCTATAATGGCATTTGAAACCTTTGACAATGTTCAGTCAAATAAGTAGAAAATCTATTTTACTATATCTCTAGTTTAGAAAATTTACAACTAGGAGTTGTCAGCTCAACTGCTATTTAAGAACCAATGGTACACAACCAATATAAAGATTTGAAAGAATCTTACGTCAAATATATTCTCATACTCCTCCAAAAGAGTCGTAACAATGGCTTGAGCATTATTAGCAGCATTTGCTGCAGCAAGAAGCTGAGCAGAATTATCACCATTCACGTCAAAGTCATCCTCCGACTCACATTCACCAGCTAGAAGTGGGCGCAGTAACAGAGGTGCCATGCATGCAGCAACAGCAGATGAAGTCATCCGATTCTCAGATGCGTGAGCAGAAATACTGTGCATCATTTTCAGAATTCTGCAAAAATGTAATCACAAGTAAGAAATGAAACCAAGGTAAGAAAGTGGGGCAACTTCTGCAATTGAAATTAATGAAATACTGTAACTTCTTATGCAGCAGAGAAGACCAAAATGATGTTCATACAAAGAAAAAACTTCACTTCATCTGTCAGCAGCTTCAGAACCATAACAAAAATGGTTGGTTAGTCTAAGCCTATGTTAATCAATCATTTCTGAGTAGCTACTAGCCAATGCTACCAAGTGATGCAACCCCAACAAATGAATTACCGCACTAATGAAGGCCAGGAGGCTTCTTGATACAATGGCATTATTGTGATTGGACAAACAAAATATAGACTTTGGAAACCAAAGCCAAGAGGTCCAGTCCATTCTCTACGGCATTGGACCTCAACTTTGGGTCCAAACAAGGCCATAGTTGGTAAATAGTTAGCCTTTTTTAGTTGGGGGTTTACTTCAGTTTCCAGTGGCATTATTAGAATTTTTATCTTTTAGTATGGGGCCCAAAGACAGGTCGGGGGGTTTATTTAGTGTTAGTATTTATAGGGCCCAAATAGTTTAACTCCAGACGCACTTCTCTACTTCATCCATCATAAACAAAGAAGGTGATATAGACGATGATGTTTCACAGTGGATTAAAATAGGGTGGATGAAGTGGCTAAGTGCATTTGGAGTGTTGTGTCATCAGCGTATTCCTTTAAAACTTAAAAAAAAAAAAATTATATAGGACAGTCATTTGACCGGCTAGGATGTACGGTGCAGAATGTTGGGCAGTTAAGAAGCAACATATAGATAAACTTAGTGTAGCTGAGATGAGGATGTTAAGATGGATGTGTGGCAAAACTTGGAAGGACAAGGTAAGGAATGATCGTATTAGAGCTGATTTGGGAGTTGCGCCGATACATGATAAACTACGAAAAAGTTGTTTGAGATGGTATGGCCATGTTCAACGGAGGCCATTAGATGCCCCCGCACGGAGGAGTGATTTGATTCAGATTGAAGGATCAAAAAGAGCTAGGGGCATACCTAAGATGACTCGGGGGAGGTAGTGAAGAAAGACATGTATAGCTTAAGCCTTACTTCAAGTATGACATCGAACAAAACTGATTGGCGGACAAGAATCCATATAGCCAACCTCATTTAGTTGGGATAAGGCTTTGTTGTTGTTGTTGTCTAACTAATGTGTCTAGGCAAACCAGTTTTAGTAGTCATGTCTATTATGTTTTTGTAGTTGTTCAATTCTGTTATTTTATGTTTGAAGTTCACTCAAACACTACTTTGTTACTTTATATAAGAATGTAACTCCCCATCAGTTTGGGCAGCCAAATAGAAGAATTTTTGTGAATTGAGCGGGTATGAAGCTTCTCTCTCTCTCTCTCTAACAAATCAATCCACCATTATTCTCCTCCATCAATCTGAACTTCAACATTATTTCTTTCTTTCTGACACAGTAGCATATGTTTGGTTGGACCAGCATAACCCAATCTAGAAGCCAAGACCAAAGGGAACCAGGTTCGGACTTGGATTTATGTCCAGTAGGGTTATTTAGGCATTTTTTATTTGATTATTTAGGATTATTAACACAATTTGGATTTTAAATATTTATCTATTTTTTAATATGGAAGTTGTCTGACGATAGAGTCAGTAGAGTTCAAGTTTGTTTGAGTTCTATTTTCAGTTTCAAATTACATTAAGGAATAATCAGTTCTCTTAATCTGTATATATGCTTGTAACCCAACGATCAGAGTTGATTGAATAGAATTGTAATTTTGAAATCACAGCAGTGCTTGCATGAGAAACTGGTGACAGACCAGCCAAAGCCTTCTTTTTTATCACTTCTATTTCTGGTTATTCCTCCTCCTCAGGTCAGATTTCCTTAATCCTTCTTCCATTTTCTTCTTCTTTATTTCCTCTCCTTTTCCCTTATTCTTCATCTTTTTCTGGTATTATGGTTCTTATTTTCCCCTGTTTCTGTACCGAAAGAAGCTTGGATCGGCGAAGAGTTAGCTGGAAGGCTGAAACTCCTTCGATAAAACTCTGTGAACCTAAAGGTGAATGTCACCCTTCTTTCGGCGAGCCAAACCCTAAGTTTCTGGTCTCCAAATCCTCCTCTGTTGCGAGATCGAAATCAACAACCAAAGCTGACTCAGGCATCGTTTGAAATTTCCACGAAATTTTGCTGAAATATTCGTTTTGCAAGAAATCGAAATGAAATGGCTATAAAAATATTATATGTGAAATTTATCAAAATTTCCAAAATGTACTGAAATTTCACCGAAACATTTCGGTTTCAGCATAGTGTGACATCCAAAATTCCAAACATTTGACTCAGGAAATTCCTCCTGGTTAGTTAAAGGAATATTATATTAATATTCAGGTTACCATTTCGAGTGATTCTTGTTTGGGGCTTCAGAGTAAAGTGGGTTAGCTACCTAATCCTAAAATATCGAATCAATCTGTGATTATATGAAAGAGAGTTCTCTCAATCGAATCAGGCCCTGTTCTAGTACCCTGGCTGTTCCTAGCGTGAGGAAGAAGAAGCACTGTTTCTTAGTTACACATAAGAGCATAATGTTTCCTTTAATACACAAAAACCCTCCTTATAGGCCCGTAAACTACTTATAAAGATTAGCCAAACCCAAGGGTCAAGCTCAGGTTAATCCCAATTCTTGTTTAAAATTCCAGAAATGCCCTCGTCTTCAAATTTTAGTTCATGTTTAGTCCTTAATTCTGTTTCTTACTCAAAAAGGAGTCCTGAACTTCAATATATTTACATAATTGCTGTTGTCCCTAGATTGATCACTTATGGGCCCATAGCAATCCACATTTAGGCTTTTGTAACCCAGAGTTGCATTGCCTTCTTTTCTCCCCTGTGCATTATTCTGGTTCTCTTCTTGTTCTGTCCAGATTTATTTCTACCTGCTGCAGGCAATGCAGAATATTATCTATCATCTGGGTTCTCTACAACAGGTCAGCAATATAAATTACATTCTGTCAGACTATTACTAGAAAGTCCACACCTGATCTGTTTTCTGGACACAGTTACTCTATACTCTGTTCTGGTAATATCTCTCTCCGATTTTAAATTGAAAACTGATCTTAAGTCCTATTTCCTGCAATAATTCACAAATTTTCTGAATATTTTAGTTTGTTAATATGTTTCTGGTTTTTTCCCCTCTGTTTCCCCATATCAGAAAATACTTTTTATTCTGTGCTCTGTTTCTTAAATCAGATCAGTTTCTCCCTCTTAAATTCGTGTTTTCATAATTGTATCTGTTTGTTTAACATCAAGCCCTTATTTAACCATTGCATATATCAGTTCATCCTTGGGCCCAAGTGCATCTGAGATCCATATATTTTGGGCAGAAGACTGCATAACTTCTGAAGCTCAAATGCAGAATAAATGCCAGGCACATAAATTAGTTGAAGACTGTTGAAAAGATATAAGTATTCACCATGAATATCGGTTTGGCTATTGGTAATGCTCAATCCCCAATTCTAAATGTACTTGGGTGGGGAGATATGGGCAAATACTTCATTAATTTTTTATAATAAATAAACTAGAACTATTCCATATCAGTGGAATTAGCTTTTAGATAGCTTTGCAGTTCTAAAATACTTTATGCTATTGGCTAGAGCTTAACCATATTTAAAAGGAATACATTGTTACATCGCGTCCACACCCATACCCAAATCCATGTCTTTATGAAATATAAATCATATGTAATCTTAGAATGAAGCTAAGCCTCGGGAATGAAGTCGGCCAAAACTCCACCACACAACAATAGAGGTTTACTTTTTGCAGCCACTGCAACCGTTCTAAACAAACCCCAGTGATGCAGCTCAAAATACACTCGGGGAACAGCCCATAAGGCTGGTAGATCCACTTTTAAGAAATTGGGCTTAGTTGTTTTTCTTTTAATTAGTTATGGGCTTAAATTCTTGTTTAGTTCTTTTAAATTCTTTAATTGTAAGGCCCAAGTTATGAAGCCCATTTGTGTTGGATAAAGTAATTAGAGAAGTTTTCCTGACGCCTTTAGTTGTTTTTTTTTTAAGTCTTTAGTCCGTTCACATTTTGGAAGCTTGACTCCTACTTTAATTGTAATTTTTTTATTTCGGTGCTTTTAGAACTCCACTTAGAATTGAATATTATAAGAACTGTAAAGGGGGTATTGCCCCAAGACAATTGAGTTAATGAAATTTGTTGGCTGCTGCCTTCGTTATTATGTTTGATTCAGAACTGCTGTGAGATTCAACACTCTTAGTTTCCCACTAAGAATTGTTATAAAATTCTAACAACAAGGTTCCAGGTGGGAGATCTGGTTCCATATCCTCTTCTCTTTCTTCTTTTTCCTCCACCGTATCAAATCTGGGCATCAAATCAGTTTCTGATTTGGACTCCAAATCTGAGATCAACATTTCTGGTTTTTACTCCATGGTTTGTTGCTTTATTTACTCATATTATTTGCTGAAACTAATACTCTTCATATTCTGAAATCGATCTTCTATTTACTGCTGCTGATTCTCAGTTGAGAAGCAATCCTACCACAACAAGGATTCATTTAACTTTGAATCTAACTGTTAGATCACTTTGGGATTTGGATATTGATGCAGGCTGAGATCCGCTGGATTGGAATCTCTAGAGGATTCTATTTTAGTTGGAATATATTTGTAATCTTTTTAATTTGAAAATTTTAATTAGATTTGACTGTAAGTCTTAGAGTTTTGTTAGATTTCTTATTGTTACTCACATCCCTTTTATTGTTTTTATGTATTTATTTTAGATGTGGGTCCCTTATCCCTTAGATGTAGGTGAGTATTAGTATTTGAGTTGATTTCTAGTTAGTAGTTGAGTTTAATTAGAACTCTTATATTAAAGTCATATTTGAGTTCTAATTGTGTTTTTAGAGTTTCAGTCCAATTAGGATTGTAAGTTTATTTAAAGACATTATTATTAATGAAATTAGTAGTTGATGATTATTGAGAAGAAAAAAAAGAAGAGGCTCTCGGCTCTCTCCCTCCCTACGGTATCCCTCTGATCTCTCTCTTTGAGTTCCCTTTCTCCCTTGCTGTTTCGATAGCTTTTTTCTCCACTCTATATCTTTCTCTTTCTTGGTTTTCCCTCCCTACACCATAAGGTATATTCTTATATCTCTTTTGTTTTAATTCTTTATTTTGACTCCCTACAATTATCCCACCATCCCATTAATTATCCCTAAAATCATCCCATGTTACTATTTTGGTTCTCATCCATTTTCCTCCCTTACCTGATAATGGTGTTTTCGATATTCTCCATTGATATTCCCTTTCATCCCTTTAAGTGAGATTCAGTCTCCATTAATTGGTATTAGAGCCTAGGTTGAGTATAGGTTAGGGAGATGGTAAATTTTGAATGTTGGGAGGATATTTGAAAGGTTCATATGCATCAACAACAAGTAACCTTAAACATTTTTCTTCAAGCTAGTTTTGAGGGTTTAACAAATAGAAAGCAGAGTGACTAGGTTGGAGCAATGTATGGGTATTCCACTCATAGCAGAAGGATCTACTGTTGCATCAAAAGAAGATCTAGCCCCTCCACCTGATATGGAAGCATCAGTATGTGAAGCCAATGTCAATGACGAAGCGTTTCCAGTAATTCTTGACGACAAAGCAGAATACTCTGATATTCCTATGGTAGATGGCTATAGTGAAGAGGTCATAAGCGAGGTTGTGATTGTAGTACAGGCTGAGGTTATGGCTCGAGGAGACAAACTACAACAAGCATTCAAGAAGGATGTTTCCGGTGCATTTGATTTTATTCATGATGATGCGATCACAAAATATGTGATCCCATCGTCGTTCTTTGACGAATGGATCCCTCGACTTGGAGATTACATCCCCACCATTCGTGTGTTATCGAAGTTTTGTTACCGTCTGCTACTGGATGTTTCTTTCACAAGAGTATTTCGTCGTCTCTACAAAATTCGAGGACGAATTTTTTTAAGCGGGCGAGAATTGATGCAGGCTGAGATCCGCTGGATTAAAATCTCTAGAGGATTCCATTTTAATTGGGATATATTTGTAATCTTTTTAATTTGAAAATTTTAATTAGATTTGACTGTAAGTCTTAGAGTTTTGTTAGGTTTCTTATTGTTACTCACGTCCCTTTTATTGTTTTTATGTATTTATTTTAGATGTGGGTCCCTTATCCCTTAGATGTAGGTGAGTATTAGTATTTGAGTTGATTTCTAATTAGTAGTTGAGTTTAATTAGAACTCTTATATTAAAGTCATATTTGAGTTCTAATTGTGTTTTTAGAGTTTCAGTCCAATTAGGATTGTAAGCTTATTTAAAGACATTATTATTAATGAAATTAGTAGTTGATGATTATTGAGAAGAAAAAAAAAGAAGAGGCTCTCGGCTCTCTCCCTCCCTACGGTATCCCTCTGATCTCTCTCTTTGAGTTCCCTTTCTCCCTTGCTGTTTCGATAGCTTCTTTCTCCTCTCTATATCTTTCTCTTTCCCTCCCTATACCATAAGGTATATTCCTATATCTCTTTTGTTTTAATTCTTTATTTTGACTCCCTACAATTATCACCACCATCCCATTAATTATCCCTAAAATCATCCCATGTTATTATTTTGGTTCTCATCCATTTTCCTCCCTTACCTGATAATGGTGTTTTCGATATTCTCCATTGATATTCCCTTTCATCCCTTTAAGTGAGATTCAGTCTCCATTAGATATGTTATTTATTCTATACACTACAATATCCTAAAATCTGGTTTGCATCCATTGATCAGATATTCTGTTACTTATTATTTCTATATTCTGTCATTATGATCCTGGTTTTGGAGTGTTTCTGAGTCCTACACCTGTTCGGCTTTAGAAATCCCATCACCCTGCTCAGCCTACCCCAAAATCCAAATGGTTCTAGGATCATCTAGAAGCAAGCCCAATCATAGAAACATTAAAATGGTTTTCCCAGAATTATTGATGTTTTAAGGGCCTATTTGATAAAACTCCAGATTCTGGATTCTATGGATTCTGACTCCCAGGGAGCCATTTTGGAGTAAAATAGTGTTTGGTAAGCCCGGTTGGATTCGAGTTCGTATGGAGTGAACCAGATTCAAATTAACTTTAGAATCCAAATTTTTGGAGTATAAAAAAGGAGTTTTTTGGTTTTGGAGCAATTTTTTGGAGAAGAAAGTAAAAGAAAAGTTCTCCTCTCTCACACTCCTCTCTTCTTCACAAAACAAAGGTTTGACCGCCACCGCCACCGCCGCTACCACCCCACCCCCCCCCCACCACTGACCACCACCACCACAACGAACACCACCACCACAGCCACAGCCACCACCACCACTGCCACCACCCACCACCACCAACACCGTCACCACCCACCAACCACGATCACCACCGCCCACTACCGCCACCACCCACCACTTTTCTAAACTTCGATTGGGGGGATAGTGTTTATCAAACATGTTTTTGTTCCAAAGATACTCTGGAATCCATTCCAGAAATACCCACCCACCAACCACGATCACCACCGCCCACTACCGCCACCACCCACCACTTTTCTAAACTTCGATTGGGGGGATAGTGTTTATCAAACATGTTTTTGTTCCAAAGATACTCTGGAATCCATTCCAGAAATACATTATCAAACATGTTTTTACTCTCAAATAATCCTGGATCAGCTTGGAGTAAAATCCTTATTCTAAACCGGAATCCAAAATCTAGAGCAGAAGTTTTACCAAACAGGGCCTAAGTTACAGAAATAAATGTCAAAATCACCACACAATACCAAACTACAGAGCAAAATCGCTTTCTTACTCAGAATATAGTCCTGTAACAACATCAAACTGCAGACGGATGACAAGAGTAGTATAATACTAAAAGAAAATGGTAATAAAACAATTAAACCAATAATAATATAATAATAATAACCGTTAAACCTTTGTAGTAATCGCCGATTTGGCTCTGGAAATGTCTCTAATATTGCAGACCGCATAGCATTAACCCGAGCCTCCTTCCTTTCAATTCCTTCACAACAACAAAACACCTGAACTGCTAAATCTACAGTTATAGCAAAAAATAAAAAAATAATAATAAACTGAAGAATCAATCTGAAGCACAAGATTGGTTAAAACATCTACAGATACAAAGTAAGCCAAAAAATATGGCTTCAGAACCCTTGTCAATGGACTTTGGTTAACAGTTTAATTGTATCCACCCAATTATGGTGACATTCCATATGTATATAAAATCATTAATTTTTCCCTTAAGACCAACAACGGTTGGATAGGAGGAAGCAGGATATGGTGATTTTCTATTAAAGCTCTAAATTCAAAAGGATTGATCCACGATTAGTATGGATATGTCTCTCAAGGGCTTAAAGATATTGATCTAGGATCAGTATGGTATCCGCCAATCCTGATCCTTACAGATCTTCTAAACTCAGGTTGTGGAAGTCACTAAATGAAAAAGAGGAAGAAAATGTGTGTGTGTGTGTGTGTGTGTGTGTGTGTGTGTGTGTGTGTTTGGCAGGGGGGAGTCACAACCAAAACCCCCGACAGCCGAGAGTAAACCCCCAATCACAGTGAGAGAGAGAGAGAGAGAGAGAAGGAGAAATTCCAGGGATCAGGCAATGGAAACGAAGCCACAATGGCACACAATCCATGATACCTGAGAACAGATGGTGGTCCAGCAGAGGAAATCTTTCCTTGCCAAATAGCCCTATAAACTAAGGTAAACCGCCCCAGAAACACTGTGCATGATGTGATTGTCCAGTGACGGAAGATGTAACAAAAACCTGATATGACCTTACAAGCACTCAGCCACGCAGACTCCTAAAACATCCATATTTATACCCTCTCACAGACCTCACACCAAAAGCTTTCTTCCATTCCTTTCAATGATAGCATCACTAAAAAAACCCCAGAGCACCATCAAAAGCATGAAAGCAAAGAATCAGATCTCACACCCTAAGCTTCCTTCCTTTTAATGGTAGCCCCACAACCTATTCTCCACCAAATGGCCAAGAGACAATGCCAGCCTTGGCAACAAGAGGCAGTGACAACATAGCCATGTTGTGTCGTGAGTCATATGTTGTTGCTTCAACATGGGTACTTGGGGGTGAACTGTAAACTGAAGGATCCATCAAAAAGAAAGAATTATGGGAGGTGAGAATTACTCATCTCCAATGAAAGCATCTTGTACATGGTCAAATCGCAATCCAGCATACTCAGATTAAAATCCTAGTTATCACTCACAAAAAAAGCAACAACGTTTTAACACTGCAAAAAGATTGATGAAGCATTAGTTGATCTAAATGAATATTTTTGGCAGGATGGCAAGACAAGCAGAATCTTGCCTCTTACTTTTTCTGCAGTTTCCATAGCAAATATCCATCACATATATGCACAAAAAAATAATATTTTTTTAGTAAACAAGGAAGAAAGTACAACCTCAAACAACAAAAACCATCCATCATGCTATATTATAAAGAACTTGGAAGAGCAGAACAGAAGAGATAAATTAAAAAAAAAAAATTAATAACCGGAGAAACTAAACCATCCATAGAATAAATGATTATTATGTGTCTAGAAAAAAGAGCAAAACAATGAGGAAAAAAAATAACTTATTTAACTTACTGTATGCCTCTAGTAATGCAGTGCAACAGGATGCTGGAACTGGAGATGAGGGCAGCTCCCGAAGAACATGCTGCAAACCAAGAAACAAAAGTGAACATGCCAATTTAGATATTCAAACTAATAAATATATTCAAGGGAATAATCAGTGCAACCACCAAACCTGTACGGAATGGAATATTAATGGCAATAAATACCTTCACACAGTCACCAACAACATGAGCATCCTCATCAGAATTGAATTCATTCCTACCTAATAACAAGCGAAAAGGCAAATCCCATATTTAAAGGCAACAACAAGGACAAGCAATAAATAACCATGGCACAAGAAACAAAACCCCCAAAAACCCAAGTGAAAATACAACGTAGAAATGTTTTCCTGAGTTATAATCAATGTCAAGACACAAACATGAATACCTTGTTCATATTCTTGAACCCGTCGGTCAACCTCCTCTACATCTGCAGACTGCCGCAAGATTCCTTCTACTTTTATTCCTATCAAACAAATAAAAGATATAATTAGTTCAATATATATATATATATGCAATTACCTTTATTTTTCTTTTCTTCTCCCTTCTCTCCTTTTTTTTTAACACCATATATATATATATAATTGACTGAAAGCAAGTATATATTGTTACTTACACAAACAAACTATCATTTTCATACACAAACAATTAGATGTAATATATTTTAACTATACTTATACTCAAGGAATTAAGTATCGTGTATCGGTATCGTATTGGTGAGCTGAAATTAAGAGATGTATTGTATCGTATCGTATCCTGGATACGTGGATACACATGGATACGGGATAAGATACGCAAAAAAATCATTAAGGAACATACAAAACACAATTTTAAAACATAAAAACACTACAAAAAAGTGATATTGAAAAGAAAAATGTTTTTTTAGATTAAGTTTAATACTAGGCCGAGTTTGGGGCTATGTTTTGAGTCTTTAGTCCTTGTTAGGATGGTATCCAGATGTTTTGAGCTATATATATATATATATGAAGTTTTCATAATTTTTGTTGGATAGTATACACTATTATGTTACATCCGGATACACTGTATCACACTATATACAATATTAGCACTTAAATGAAAGAGAAATCAATTAGATCCAAGGTTTCAAGTATCGACACGATACGGGCCGTACTAAAGCTATATCATCAAAGCCATTCATTCAATGTATATCTCTATATCATACGTCCGAAATGAATCACTATAGATCCGTGTAAATTTAAATCCTACGCCGGCCTGATGGCCTGAATATGTTTCCTTACGTGTCATACAGAGCACGTCACATTGGTATCTCTCTAATGGTCCTACTAGATATAGGTTAAAATAAATATGAAGAAAGGCCCCCTAATATAAGCCGCCGGCTTGGAGGAAATTTCCCAAACCACACCATTCAATGTGTGGGATTGGGTATCATTAGTGGGGTCTACAATGTCAGGAGGGGGAGAAAATATCAATATGGGAGCAATGGTCAGTATTGGTTTTAATCGGTTTCGATCGGATGTTCATGGTCAACCTCTAGGACCATAACCATTAGATGTTAATCGAGACGGTCCTCAGACTAGACTATTTTACTAATCGATTTTAATTAGTTAACCAGATTGAGTTAACTGATGCAGTAACAATACTGACTTCCTAATCGGGCGGAGTAAAATATTCATTCATACCAAAGTTGATCAACTTCACTTCTCGAAGGCTCTGTTTCTGCTGCTGGACTCAACGAGGAGGAAGCAAGGTTGATCAACTTCAGGGCTGCTTCGGTGACTGAGGTATGGTATGTTTTTCTCTTCTTCCTCCTCCTCCTCCTCTGATTTCTGTTTTATTTTTCCTTTCTCTTCTCTGATATTTTCCGCCCTTGGAGCTTGAATGAGAGATTAGATGCTTCAATCTTCACAAACACAATGGTTGATGCTTCCTTTCAAGTCGTTTTAGGGTTAGGAGTCAAAGCCCTAAGGTTTTAGTCAATACAATCAACTTGTAGAAGAGATCTGAGGTGAAACACGAAGGAGGCAGTTCACCGACAGAAGGTTTCTGCAGAAAAATGGTTCTTCCCTAGTGTATCAACCGTATCGACCAGTATCGAACTGTATACACACTGATTTACGTTTTTTTTTTTTTATTGTAAAAAAACACAGTATCGATACAGCCCATCTGTATCGACTGTATCGAGCCGATACGCTCGATACACCTCGATACAGTACTTTTTTAAAAAAATGAGATACAAATCAGTCAGTATCGTATCAACTAGTGTCGATACCGATACGTATCGGCCAATACGGCCCGTATCATGTCGATACTTGATATCTTGCTTATACTCCCTCCATCCCATAATGTTGTCCTCTCTAAAAAATCCCAAATTTTAAGGGTGGTTAAAGCATTGAAGGGCCATTTATTTTCAATATTTTATTTCTCATGAAAGAATTGTTCATCCACTAATTGTTCAAATTTTAAAATGTGGCAAAAAATGAAAAGGGCTAACATAATCAATTCATTAAAAGTTAAAATTCACATTACTTGAATTGAATAGTGGACAAACAATTTGGATCATGGGGCAGACCAAAGGCAAAAGGAGACGGTCATTATGGGACAGAGGGAGTACAAAATTTAAACCTACAGAACTCATGCTCACATATTGATTGTATTTTTGGGCCTGCAAGATGTACCAGAAACTAGGCCTCTCTATGAACCATGTTACGAGGAGATTGTTGGCTCTTAAATGGAGGCTTTGTCAAGGCAGTCAATTCCTCTCATGAGGCAGCCCCCAATTAGTTCTGTGTTGCATGTGCATCACTAGTAGTACAAAGCAAGATGTCCAGAATCAGAAATTCGTGATATTTGGCATAAGAATGATTACGATACAGATATAGAATTATTAATGCTATCTAGAATCATTTAAACTATATCAATTTTTTATATTTAGGATCAATCAAGAGGTTGCATTGAGCAAGTAAGACTTCAATGTGTGAAATTAAAGTTAGTTATATCACAGAAGGTAACAGAAACTTATCACATAACCATGATAAAACTAAGGATGGAACTTACCAAACGTCTCAAGAAAGCGAAGAGCTTTCTCAAGAAAGGATGGGCCCCCATCTATATCTTCAAGTGCAAGCAAAATGGGTCTTCCAACAACCAATGACTTGACAGGACGCTTATCTCTCCCTGAATAAAGAATAAATATACTAATATGAAAATCAATAATACAAAATTAAAGGCTCAGAAGTGGCAATTAACAGACTCTGAACTAATAAATAATGGTTTCAAATCATTAATGACACTTTATTAACGCATATCATATAACTCTGAAAGTACAAACATTGTTTGAAAGCTCCTTCAACGGTATCATTTGTGTCATTTCGGAAAATTCCATTATGCCCCATGACAAGGGCAGCACTGGGGGCTTGTGCAAGAGCCTGTTCTAGTGCTACCTTCCACTCATACAAATCCTCTGAGGACTCGGCCTGGAATTCATGGCAGAAAATAACTCAAATATAAGCAGATATAATTCAAAAAAAATATGATGAATTACCAAAAAAATATTACCTGCATCTAAAAAATTGAGCAGAAAGTAATCAAGGAACACACCTTAAGGGTGAAAGCACGTCCATCACGTCCATCAGGAAACAGTACAGTTAACAATTTCTTATCTTCCCTAACAACCACACTGCAAGCAAAATAATCACTACAGTAAGACACATAGGAACTACACCACTCCATGTCTCCAACAACATATAGTAATTAAGCTTACCTCCCTGAATTGTTCAAGTCAATGCCCCCTAAAGTTAGGTTCACTTCACCACCTCTCTGAGGAAGGGCACTCTACAGGACAGCCAAAAATATTACTAATTGTTCCAATTTATCACTCAAAATATGGATACAGTTCAAAGTTCATAATAGCAAGAGAACAAGGCTCATCGAAAAAGGAAAAAAATAAAGGCAATGAAGCTTCAAATAGATAGGAAACAACCATGAATATGTAAGTATTAATGCATATGTCAGCTCCATGAGAACAGAATCAAACTGCTTAACACACTGAACGCCAATACAAAGAAAAAGTTACTAAATCAATTAATTGTTCAATTTATGGTGCCATCAGATATCAGAATTAAGGGCCCACCAAAACCAGGAACATATAGAAAAGAACAGGATTTGTTTGCCAAGATAAGATACCATCACTTGGTCACATGGTTCCATGGAACAAACAATCCATCGGGGGATGGGTAGAGGTGAGAAATAAACCTTATTTTAGCTGGGATGCAAGCATGTCTGTAAAACCTGCACCCGAAATCCCCCATGGTAACCCGGATTTCTACTGTGTCAGGTCTCCCACATCAGCAGCTGATGTACCTGACACGGAACTGATGGATGCATCCAGATAATATGTAAGAAACTCCTATCCGGACCTTAAGTAATTTAGATGGATCTTAGGTGGGCCCTGCATGCATCCCAGTGCATGGGGCTCGATGAGCTGAAGCTAGATGTATTTAGGCCCTGCCAGGCACAACTGATGGATGAGCCAACCGGCTACCTGCCGCCAACTCATCTGCACTGAACATTCCTTCTCTCTCCTTGGGTCTATAAATAGAAACCCAAGGTCTCATTTACTCTTTCCTAAAATCATGGGAGAGAGTGAGTGAGTTCCTTGGAGCTTGGGAAAACTTGGGAAAAGCTTGAAACATCTTTGCACACATCAAGTAAGTTTCCCAATCTCTCTCTTAACTATGTAGTGGTTGCCACCCTTGATGGTGGTGGTTGGCCACCATTAATGGAGGCCACCAAACCCTAGGAGTTGGTTAGTAACCCATACACCTTCAATGGAGGTGTGGATTGTTTCAAAAATCACTAAAAGGGGTGGGGAGAATGTTCCCCACCATCAGTATGTGGAAGAGAATGAGTTGGGGGACTCAGCCGACGGACCCGTGCTAGCGGATGGGACAATAGCCCTTCCAGGTCCGGTCGGCAAATGGAGCCGGTGGGGCTCTCATCCACCACCAGACCATCCCTTAATTTATATTCATGGCTGAGCTCAGCCAACGGAGAAGCCAATTGCACACACTGCTGGGCCATTGTCCACCGGCTCAGCTCATGGGTCCGGCAAGGCTTGTAGTGCCGGTTAGGCTTTCAGCCTAATAACTGGCGGCACGAGAAGCCGCCTAGTCACTGTTCGAGGTTTCGATCGAAACTTGAAGTTTCGACCAAAACAACTCGGTTTCGAGCCTGGGTGAGACGAAACCCAGGCTCGAAACTGTTTTGTGCATGGTTTCGAACCGAAACCACTGGGTTCGACCAGGTTTCGACCCATAAATTTTTTGTTCAGAAGCTTTTAAGTGTCGAAACCTACTCGAAATCAGTAGGTTTCGACACTTCACCCCTTTTGCTCTCCAACCTCATTTCTCTCAATTTTTTCTTCCTAAATCTTCAATTCTTCAAAGGATATCAACTTTTGTCAAGATTATTCAAGGATCCTTGCTCTCAACTCATCTCTCTCTCTTCAAGGTAAGTCATTCTCTCTATTTTGTGTATTTTTGAATGAAATGGTATGCAAACATCATGGATGGCTTCCAATTTTATATATGTTTGATTCTAACACCCGATCTATGAATCCATGGAAGTATTTTTTTTTTGACAAATAATTTATTTATTAGATTTTCTGTTTGAAAAAAAAGATTTTCCTACAACTATTTTTTGAAAAAATTACGTCTTACACATGTTGTATGGCATTGAATTAAATATATGTTAAACAAAATAAGATGATCTACATTTTGTATGGAGTAAAATTATTTTTCTGTTTTTATTTAATTATTTTAATTTTCGGATATTGATAAAATAATTAATTAAATTGAAAATAAATATAAATAAATGATAAAATATTTCTGTTTTCACTTTGAAAATCTTTATAAATAAAATTATTTTTAAAAGTATTACTATTTTATGGTGGGTTGCTGTTTTATGTAATAAAAGTAATATGTACTAATTCTTTATGTTGATTTAAGGGCATTTTAATTACTGAAAAATTAATAAAATATTTTTAACTTATGGAAAAAATATAAATGCGATAGAAATTATAATATGTTGCTGTTTTATGTAATAATGCAATGTAAAAATGATAAACCTATGCTGTTTTTTTACTTTAAGGTGTATTATTTAGTTATAAGATATTATTTATGTAATAAAATGTTGTTAGAAATGAAAATATAGTTTGTTTCAATTGTAGCAATTGTTGTCTTTTTGTTTCAACAGTATAAGTGTTTGAAATGGCTGATGCACCAACTGCAAGTGGTGACATTGCACGGAGGCATGGGATACCACTGACTGCCAATAAGAAACAGTCACAATGTAATTATTGTGGCAAGCAGATAAAAGGAGGTGGTGCCACTAGATTGAAGTGGCATCTTGCTGGTGGTAACAAGGATTTTATGGGTTGCCCCAACATACCAAGTGAAGTGAAGAAGGCTATGGCAAACTTAATGAAGAGTGATATTGATAGAAGAAATAAGAAGAAGGCAGATAAACAGGAGTTTGAGGAGGCTTGTCTGGAGGGCAATCTAGGGCTTAATGAAGATGACATTAGCCTTGACAAGTGATGAGGTAGACCAAGAAATGACAGAGGCGAGAGGTGAGACAGTCGAAGAGAGCGAAGATAGCAAGTATATGGCAAAGAGAGCTAGATCGACAAAGACAGGTTTAAGAGGGACTAGAGGAGCTGGGTCTTCTAGAGAGGCGAAGAGCAGAGGATGAGGGGAGGAGGCCGAGGCCGAGAAGTAGGGGTGCCCCGAGATACCTTTTAGGATGACTCGGAGTGTTAGGACTCCGGCTCTTGCCGCGGCACCACCACCTGTTCGTGACCCAGATCTTGAGGTCCTGAGGGCGGATCCTGATCTATTTGTCAGACAGGATAGTAAACAAAAAAAGTTGCCCCATTTTTGGACTGATGTCAAGACGAGAGTAGGAGACAAAATCTCCAAGTGGATGATGTACCATGGCATTGCAAGCAAATGCTACCACGGGACCTCACTATCGGACTATGTTGGATGAAATAGGTAGGGGCAGTCCAGGAGTTAAAGGGCCTACAGCTTGAGAGTTGTACAACACCTACTTACCCAGACATAAAAAAGAAATGAAACAATATGTGGATTCTTTGAAGACATAATGGAAAAGATATGGGATGACTGTGATGTGTGATGGGTGAACCGGACCCACCAAAAAATCTCTCATCAACTTTTTGGTGAATTGTGATGGTAGAACAGCGTTTCTGAAGTCTGTTGATGCATCCAATCATATCAAGGATTCCAAGTACATTTATGGTCTCTTGAAGAAAGTGGTGAAAGAAGTGGGGATAAATCATGTGATACAAGTGGTCACTGATAATGATAGTAACTTCAAAAAAGCAGGGGAAAGGTTGATGAATAATAAAAAATACCGACTTTTTTGGACACCATGTGCAGCCCACTGTATTGATTTGATGCAGAAGGACATGGGGGAAATAAAACTGGTGAAAGAGACTGTAGAGAAAATGCAAGGCAAGTAACCACTTTCATTTATAACCATGGATATGCCTTAGAGATGATGAGAACCAAGTGTGGTGGAGACTTGGTGAGGCCAGGGTTAACGCGTTTTACAACAAACTACATTGCCCTCAAGAGTTTTGACATGAAGAAGTCTAGTTTGAGATCAATGTTTGCTTCAGAGGAGTGGTTTGAGTGGCCTCAGTCTAGTTCTCGAGCTGGTAGAACAGCACAAGCAACCATATCCAGCGATAAATTCTGGGATGATGTCAAAAAAGTTGTGGCGATATTAGATCCCATTGTGAAAGTGCTGAGAATGGTTGATGGACAAAGGAAGGCCACCTTACCATACTGTGGGCTGCCATAGATATGATGAAGATGCAAGTAGAGGAAGCTTACAGACGCGGGAACTCAAAATATATTGTCATCATCAAAGATCGTTGGGAGCGACAGCTCAAGCACCCACTACACAAGGCTGGTGAGTCTTTACTTGATGTACTTCAGTTTCTCAACTAATTAAAATTACATCAGTTTGCATTGACATAATTATAGTATTTGTCAATTTTAGCATATTATTTGAATCCTAAGTATCAATACAAAGACAACTTGGGAATGCGTCAAGAATTGATAGATGCAGTACAAGAAGTGGTTGCCAAGCTTGAGCCAAACGCAAGAGCACAGTCTATTGTTTTGCAAGAAGTAAGACTTTTACTTACATTGTTGTCAACATAATTTATAAGAATTTTATTTTTACTAAGACTATTACCCATCAAAATTGGTTCAGCTCAAAAGCTTTAGAGATGCCACTGGGAGTTTTGGTAGGGCGACGGCTGAATCTGGTCGACAATCAACACCCCCTGGTACGTATATTTACTTTATGGATGCCAATATGCCATTGTGGTCATCATTTAATATTTGTTTCTTATGCTATTTTGCAGCTGAATGGTGGGTCCTATATGGATCGGAGTCACCCAACCTTCGTGCAATAGCAGTGAAGGTGTTATCACAAACATGCTCTGCCACGGGATGTGAACGAAACTGGAGCACATTTTCGCTTATACATACTAAGCGACGAAACCGGTTAGGTGCAAAAAGGCTTAAGGACTTGGTGTATGTGCACTATAATTTGAGACTAGAAGAGCACATACGGTTAAGCGAGGACAAAGATGCTAAAACCCCCCATTGAGATGAGTGAGATCTTTGAGTTGGAGGGAGAGGAAGTTGATCCTTTGAATGAGTGGGTTACAGATCGTGGTGAGCCTCAATTAGATGAGGCTGGTGGTCAACCAAGTCGTCTTATTCCCTGGAGCCTTGGAGGCCGATGTGGGAGAGTTTATGGCTACCGAGGGTAGAGTCCACGCGCGGCAAGACGTCCATTTCGCGGTGATAGTGGGACCGAGAGTGATTCGCGGTTTCTTCTAAGAAACACAATCACCTTCCGCCACCCAAGGTGTGCGGTACCCGTACTAGTGGACCTAGTGGTACCGGGGATAATGATGATGGTGGTGGTGGTGGTGGTGATGACTGATGTCTCGCCCTTACGCAATGAGCCCGATCAAGATGACCAACCACAACAGTAGATCCATTGCCTTCTCCCTTGAGATTCACGGCATAGTGGCAAGGCGACAATGCGATCCAAGGCGTTTGGGGCCATCCCGGGCGCCTAGGCGCCTGGCGCCCCCCAGGCGTTGCCTAGGCGACCAAGCTCCCGCATTTTTTTATTTCTAAAATATTAATGTTTATATATATGCAACATTCTACATAAATAATCAACATTTAAGACATAACTTAATTAATATGTGGTGGACCCAAGTTTACTAATGCCTAAAACACCGGGAATGGTCCAGAGTTAAGTAAACAATTATTTATGCACTTTTAACGAATTTGATCGGAGCGTAACTCCTTTAATATAGTTCGGATTCAATCAACCACGTTGCAAAGCTATCATAATCGCTTTCCAACAAACCGAGATTACTTGAATCCAAATTATAACGAAGGAGTTACACTCCCGGCAAACCTTGTTCAAATACGGAATGCCGCTTAAAGTCCCAATGCAAATTATTTTTTGGGCATCAAAGCAAAAGATTATTTTGGCACACTCTTGATTTTTAGTGATGATTTATTATAATAAGATTTATAGAATTTTTATATTTAGAAAAAAGCCTAGCATTTAAAAGTTAAAAATCGCCCTCGCACCCAAAAATATGGTTTTTGTTCTTGAACAGGGGGGTTGACTTTTTTTCCTTCTGAATTTGAATTTTAGACTATTTTTATTGGATTCAAATTATATTTCATTTACTTAAATGATATTAGTCATAAATAAGTACGTCATAAATAAGTACTGCCTGATAAATGTTGTTCCTCACGAAGCTCCACATGGAACTAACTGATGAGATTTTTAATTTCTAAGTTCAATCATCAATGTATTAATTTTTAATGAATATTGTTAATTAGTGGCTTAATAGTTAGTAGCTTAGTACATTACTACATTGTGACATTTGTGTAATATTTCAGCGTACACTACCAAACATTGGTCACACCACATGTAGCTATTTTCTATGTCTTTTTTGCAAACTAACATTAGAAATAGGTGTAAAATGGTTTAAATAGGGTACACAAAAAAATCAGACAAAAAAAAATATATTTTTAAGCCTCGAAACCATGGAGTCAATAAAGCTTGTAGAAAATACCAGGTTTCGGCCTGGTTTCGGTGGTTTCGTCAAGTTGTGCCGGTTTCGAGCCTGACCGAAACAGGTCTCGAATCCGGCACCTTGATCCATGCGCCTAGTAAGCCGGCTCACTCCCAGTGGATTCTTATGAACCTCTGGCCTAGCTGGCGGATGCTACCGGCAACGCCTGCCACCGGGGGCTCTCATTCGCCGCCTCTGCTACTGTTAGCCTATTGAATAGTTAAATGTTGCGGGACCAACCGTAGAGTTCCCGGCTTGCCTTGGGACCCACATTGGGACATTTAGAATATGTCCAAGCAGGTTTAAAAGTTATCAAACACATGTACTAAAATTTATGCACATGAATAAGTAAACCAACATGGGATCAAGAGTTAAAGCTTTTTGTCGGCTTACTGTTCTACTGCACCACTTGTGCAATCAGGTGAGGCGTCGGGTCCGTAGAACCTAGGACATTATCATAGGTTGCTTATGTTTAAGAAATAACCTGCCATCCAATATTGTGATAACTGTTCATGCATTTGCATAATAACAACTATGTATGTTTGATGTGGTAAATGTGGAGTGTTTAGTCTGTGTGGCATGCGGGCACTGAAAGGACTAGTGACGCATGGTCACATGGACACTACTTTGCATAGTTAGCATCCTAGCGGGGACACGGTGGCCCGAAGGGGACTGGGGTTCTCTGCTAGGGTGTGACCCCCTTTACTTTATGTTGTACACATATTAGATCTAGGTGGTTGCATTTCCCATGGTTCTAAACCTTTGCCAATAGGGGGTTATATATTGGCATAGACTCACATCCCTAGATACGTCAAATGTACTGTGCGATGGGGGAATCAGAGGCTGGGTTTCTTGATGCCAGGACGGAGTCTATTTTATGTTGTACACATATTAGATCTAGGTGGTTGCATTTCCCATGGTTCTAAACCTTTGCCAATAGGGGGTTATATATTGGCATAGACTCACATTCCTAGATACGTCAAATGTACTGTGCGATGGGGGAATCAGAGGCTGGGTTTCCTGATGCCAAGACGGAGTCTATTTTGAGAGGTGGCAAGTCCTTCGGAGGGGTTCACTTCTAGAAGTAATTTAGCAGAAGAGGCCTAGGTATTTTACTTCTACCTTGCCTGGTGCATGAGAGTTGGAAACCATTGACCGTAGGTAGGGCCGAAAGCTGTGGCTGAATCTCAATAGGGCATCTATAGAACCATTACACCTGAGGCCAAGGAATATATTGCATCATCATTTGTTTGCATGAGTATGTGATACCTGATTTTCCTCACTTAGCTGGAATGGGAGCTCACCCCTCGTATCGATACTCTTTTTTAAATTTTGATACAGGTGACTTCTCAATGGCCGACTTCATGGAGGCTCCTTTGGTGGGGGAGGCCTCTACCGGCGATGATCCTGTACTTGTAGAGGACCACGGCGAGGGTTGGGCCTGCAGCGACTACGTCAACAGCTGATGTGACGCCCCTCTCTATTATCTGTAGATCTATAAATAGATTTGTATAGTCTATCTCATATAGGTTTTTGTTATAGATTTACTCATTTTTGGTATACATGTATACAGGATAAATTATGGTTATTTTGATGAAACTTTGGGATTTAAAGCATAACAAACAATTATTATGTTATGAGTACAATTGGAATGGCATCAGTTTACTTATGATTTATGCTTCCGCTACTATTACTCTGCTTGTCTTACTTGATTATTGGTGGATATTATATGTGTAGACTGTTTGGTGCGGTTTATGGACCACAACAAGCGTGTGGATCCTGGGTGGAACGGGTCCCGCATGGGGCGACCCAGGTTTCACGTCTGTGTCAAAAAATGGGTCGTGATAATGTCTATCCCTTCTAATCTGCAATCCAACCCAACTTAAACCCAGCAAAAGAAAATTTTTAACATCCATTCTAAAAAAAAAACTTTGATAAATGCTTCTGGATATCTCCATCTCCAAATTGATTGGCAAAGCAAAAAAAAGCCAAGCTCTATATCCATAAAATCTTTATTGATAATAAGAACAGGCTTTAAGAAATGTCATTCACACCAAAAGTATAGACTATATATATAGTTGTACAATTTAGACAAGTTAAATCCAATTGAGCATCCATTGTCTACAGGCTACTGGACACCTAAGATTGCCAAATTGGAGAAAAATCTGGAATCATTCAGCATGCCAAAACATTGGCTCTTTCCACTCACCCATGTTGAATTATAAGGATTAGGTGAAGTTGTACAAAAGTGTACAACTATAACAACTAATAGCAATCTAAAGAATAAGAATCCCGAAAAGAAAAACTCAGGACTCATCACCATTACACTTGCAGGTAATAAATACCACAGCTACTGGGGGAGAATGGGGAAAACAGAATATAATTTTCAAAATCCTTTCTCGTTTTATTTTTCTTATTAATCTCAAAAAAAAAAAAAATCAGTTGGTTACAGTCCTTATAGATGCAGAACCTTTAGCAGCCTTTCCCTTATTGTCATTTCAAATCCTCAAGAAAGTGAAAACCAAAACAGATGATTGGGGGATTGAATGAACTGGCATCTTATATTAAGAATTTTTCAGTTTTACTGGGCTCCATCAAAGATGTAATGCAGTCAAGCCGCAAATATCTTCATTACATAAAGATATATGATTCTTTATTTTTCAGTGAGAGAAAAATGTGCTACCATAGGAAGAATTGAGTGTGCTTTCTCAGAAACTGTTCTTGTATGATTTCTCCTAGTTTCCCAAGAAATAGAAACCAAACTTCCAGAAATGGAGAAATAAGGCAACACCTCTTTCTCTTTCTAATCAGAAACTCTTTCAGTCTTTCTGTAATCCTCTTCTAGTTTTAGCACATGTTTAAGGTCCAATTTGTAGTATAAAAGCATTAGAGCACATGATTTTATAACAACAGACAGGGAAGCAGCCGTAATCTTCCTCATTCAGGCTGCAACTATTATAGCTTACCACCAGTAGATCCCATCAAAAAAAGCAAGTACCCTTAGGATTTTGACATTGCCAACAGATAAGATCCAGTGTGATGCAGTGGTGGGCCCAAAAGATGAGACAGAATTTGTTAGGAATCTTTGTAGGATTTTATTTTGCTTGGGAAAATCTTGTAATCTTTTATTTTGGGAGATTTAGATAGGATTTATTTATTTCTATGTTTATCAGTTATTAGCTAGCTATTTGAGTCCTTTTAGACTAGCATTTCATTTCCAGTTAAGTATTAGGAGTTGATAAAGTTTCCAGTTTTATTAGGTTTCTATTTTTCCAGTTCCTTTAGTTGCAAGTTTCCCTTTCTTTTTTAGAGCATGTAACCCACATGTTGGGATCAATTTTGAGAAGAATGAATTGAGTATTGAAGACTTGAAGTGGTGTGCCTACGGGCTGAAGCTCTCCCTCTCCCTCTCCCTCTCAACGAATCAGAACCGACCTTCTCCTTGGTCTGTTCCTTCCCCCACTCTTCTTCCCCCTTCTTGCTTCCTCTTAGTTTTTCTTCTTTATCTCTTTACTGCTATGACTGTGATTTCTGCAACTCACGGTAGAACCAGCCTCTAGAATATTGCATCGATCTCATAAGAGACAGGTCTGATTGGCTTGAAACTTGGGACAATGACTCCTTCTTAGGTAACTTGAACCCTAAAGACAATTCCCCATCAAGCCATCCTGTTGTGAAAACCAACTCAAACTCCATTCCCTTCTGATTTCAGGGAATTGTTTCCAGCTTGAGGTTGAGTTATTGGGACTCCTATTACTTGGGTTTCAGAGTGCTATGAATCAGCAACTCCTCCTCAAATTTTCAGACCAATTGGTGCTGTATCGAAGGAGATACTTCTCCATATTCAAATCCAACTAACGTGTCAGGTTTCCTTGTGAAGTTCCAAAGGTTGAAGATGACTCCCATGTTATAAGGCTTTGCCCCTTTACTGTTGTTTTATTCCTTCTTTCCACCTTACCCCCACTTGTATCCTTTTATTAAGACATATCCTTACCTAAATATTGGCTCCCTAGTTTGCCCCTATCAATTAATTATATTTCCTACCACATCCTATTCTTTGTTCACTTCCATTAAGACCTCGACTGGTTCTAAATGATTACAGAATTGTCATCACAGTCTTATAATTGGTTTCATTTGCTTGGGTAGGCCCTTAATGGATCCAGAAGGGTTTTCCCAACCCTGGTCCCACATCAATTCGTATCAGAGCAAAACCTGGAATGGAATCTTTTATTTTCAAGACCCGTGTCCATCTACCCAATGGAAAAGTGGCTATTGTACTTATCAATAAAGGGCTATGTGATAATTTTTTGTTAAGGTCTTAGTGGATATGTTGTCCAAGACCAATCAAATTATCATTTGATTTTATGGTAATGTGTTCACTGAATTCTCAACTTCTTCATATTTTGATGGTGTTTGGTGTGAGGTCTTTGATTCTTCCAAGCGCATAATTAAACTTGGTCAACCATGGTGGGAAGAACAATGTGGTGTAATTGATTGTGATGAGACCAATTGGTGCTGTATTGAAGGAGATACTTCTCCCTATTTGAATTTGACTTTACTGTTTCAGGTTTCCTTGTGAAGTTCCAAATATTGAAGATGACTCCCACGTTATAAGGCTTTTCCCCTTTACTGTTGTTTTATTCCTTCTTTCCACCTTACCCCTAGTCCCCACTTATATCCTTTTATTAATCCATATCCTTACCTTAATATTTGCTTCCCAGTTTACCCCGATCCATTAATTATATTTCCTATCACATCCGATTCTTTGTTCACTTCCATTAAGACCTTGTCTGGTTCTAAAGAATTACAGAATTGTCATCAGTCTTATAATTTGTTTTATTTGCTTGGGTGGGCCCATAGCAGATCCAAAAGGGTTTTCCCAACCCAGGTCCCACATCATAGTGCCCAAGATACCTATTCACATTTCCCTAATATATGTTTTGTCAGAGTTAGAGGTGATGCAACATTTAGATTTCCATTATCAAAAGGTCCAACAGCTGGAAATGATAACGAAATGATAACAACAGCAGTCAGGGGTGATAACAGTGACTGTAAGAGGTAAAAGCAGCATTTAGTTGCTGCCGAGAGACTCCAGAGCACGGGGTTAGTTGATGTTAGCTTTGTCCTCTTCTACTGTAGGTTTTATTGAGCAATTAATGTCTGATTTGAGAAAGAACAGAAGGTTGCGTTGCAAAATCAAAATCATTTTACCACACAAACAAATTTCCCATTCTGGATTGCACTGCAAACGAGCATCCAAAGCATTTCTCTTTCTGACCAAGAAATTGTTCTAAAACTCTTTCTGAGAAAGAGCATAAAAGGTTTTTAAGAAACCATATACCAAGGAAGCCTTAGTGTCATGAGTTTCACAAACAAGTGGCTCAAGGTTTGGAATCTCAGATTGAGAAGGAGAGTTTGATCTTCTCATATTAAAGATGACAATTTCTAGTCAATTGAACCGCATTCAAACACGACAAAACTGGAGTATACAAACCTCTCCACACATAAGCTAAAAGCATAAAATGATTTCATTGCATGGTTAATTTATCATACATTTAGAGGGGGGGTACACAGGAAATCATCAAACTGGATTTTATAGCTTACAGAAGTACTACAGTCCATCAACGAAAACAGGATCCAATTACCCAACTTTGATTTACACTATGGCTGCATAATAATATTAACAAATAAAAATTCATCAAGTTGGAGACAATCCCTGCCAATTGCAGCTCCTACAACCACATAGATCATAAATAACTAAAGGATACATTAATTTAACTATCACATGTTAATAAGGAAAAAGAATATTATTTAGGGACCCATAAAAAAGCACAAGAATATAATGGTTTGACACTAACAGGATCATTTTTGAAGAAAACCAAAGATGTGCGTGTAAGGATGAACCAGCGCCTCTTCCATGACTTCCAGCCTATTCCTGAAAATCCCAATAAGAAATCCAAAAGGATAACAAAATAGTAAGCAACATATCAAAAGCAGAATTACTAATTACAATCTTCTTGTGCAAACATTACTTGTAAAAAGCAGCCAGCTTAATTATTGTTTAACACCTAATGCACTTCTAGAAGTCCCCAAAAAAAGCAAACTTGAAAATCCTACTTTGCACCCACCAAAAGCCCATAAAGCTCAAAATCCAACGAAAAAATCAAGGCCCACTAAGCCACTTAGAATTAATTATGAAAATAGCCATGCAATCGTAAATACAATATAACAATTGAACAACTTAAGGCTCCCAAAACCATGAAGATTTCAAAATAAGCACTAGCAAGCATCAACAAAACCCAGCGTGAACCCACAGGAGAAAACATGCTAAGGAAAGCAAATACAAGAGGTAAAATAAGTCAAAGTAATGACTATTTCCCCTCCTTTAATATGCGCTGGTGGCTTAGAAGCAATATTATGCATATATCAAAACATTAGCTATTTCACTTTATTCGACTCAAGGCTTGCCCTAGGATTCTTGATATTCTCCTTTTGTAGTACATATAGTGCTCCCCTCTTTTTCCCTTCTTTAACTTGTGTTTATGTCTATGGTTTACTTACTCATTATTTGGACATAAATCCAACATAAACTATGGACTACTATTCTGCAGGTTTCTGATATTCAAATTCAAAATTTTTAGATTCTTTCTCAGTTATCTTTCTCAGTACATACAATTAGAGTTCTTTGTCTCCTTGTAATTATTTATTAATTTTTGGTGGGTCCAATCTTGCTGTCCTAGAGTTGCAGCAATGGTCGGTTTAATTTTATAAGGAAAATTACAAAGAAAAAAGCTAATAAATCAACCAAACCATATCGATTGGCAAACCCATTTTCATATCTTCAGAAAATACCGGTGCCCCATTCCCAGGTTGCTCATTTTAGTAGTTGATGCCATTCTAGCACTAAGAACAACAAGATGGAAGAGTATAAAGTTTCAGCTTCACATCATATCCCTCTAAATGATACTTGATGTGAACACAGGGCACTAGTGTAGTCATCTAACATTATGACTCACACTCTCACAGTAAACAATCCAGCACTCAAGTTCATCATGAAAAGGGAAGAAAAGAATAATTTGTGGAATTGGGATATTGCAAATTCAAGGGAACCAAGACAACATTGTAAGCTCCCCACTTTAAAAGTGACCATGCACACAGCTTCAGTTGAGACACACGCGACTCTGTACCTTGGGACACGAAAACCTCTCATACACAAACTGGGCGATGCAGCAGGCTCATGTGGGAAGAATACAAGCAGAAGAAGAACCAAATAGGTTTTGGGCTATTTAGATTCCTATTATAGTTTCTACTTTGGTGTTCTTTTAGTTTGAGACAGTTTTAGTTGCATCAGGTTTCAACTTATGTTTTGGCAATCCTAAGTTGAGAATTTTAAGTATTAGTTTCTGTTTTCTTAGTTCTTTCTGGTACTAGGAATTAGCAAGTTGAGCCCAAGTGTAACGTGTAAGCTTGATCCCCATCTAAAAATACATACGCAAGCAGCAGTTAATAGATAACTCTCTAGACAGCATAGTTAGATAGTTAGAGAAATTCCTCCCCTAAATTTAATTCTAAAAAAAAAAAAAAAATCCCACAAACCACCCCCATGCTAGATGACAACAGGAGGAACCATCCACCATTTACTAAAGTTATATAGAAATATTCGACAATAGGAATTGAGCTTTGCATAATTTACATTCTAAACATTGTTTCAATCAGGTAGCAGTCATATGCTTTAGGTACTGATATACATACTGGAGTAATACAAATGTTTATAGCATGTCTGAATGCCAAAAATAAAGGTTGTTAGATGGATATGTATAGAAGGTTTAAAGGTATTGTCAAATTCAGGAGTAAATCCTCAAAAAGTCACATAATCATGCACATTGATATGCCTTTGCTTAGCATTCCTATGCGTCAATAGACATAGTATAGCAGGACTTATGTTGGATAAACGGCATGAACTTAGAACGACAAAATGTAGAGTGGGAGTAAATAGGTTTTACCAACCTTTAGATGATATGAAAAGTGGTCCACTCTTGAACACCTACAGAATGTAGAAGTGAATTAGATATTAGTGAATAAATTCAAAAGGCAAAAAAAAACAGCATAATTGATCATAGAAATAGAAGTAGACCCAATGTCATATGATTGAAGAAATCCATGGTTGCTATTGTATAAACAATTAAAAGACTTCAACAAGAGTGATAAGGGAACTGGCAACAGAGCCAAATATGGACTCAATCACAAGAAGTGCTAGAAACAACACAAACTGATAAAAGATTCAATCCTCATCTGCAAAACACTTATTAACACTCAAACTAAACAGACCACAACAATTACGAATAACATACAATTACATTTACCCAAAAAAAAAAATATACAATTACTATACAAATGGAAAAAAAGAATTCCCCAGAGTATAGAAATTGCAGGAAAAAAAAATCCTCCAATCACATCATATATCCAACAAGAGCATAACAGCAGCAAGCTCATTCTTTTTCAGTCACGCAAGTCACACAAAGCAAACCGTAAACTGACACCATTTAAGCTACTCTGACAAACGAATCCATTTAAACAAAGTTCATAAATTGGCAACATAAATCGAATAAGAAAACAATAAAATCCCACCCACCGTGTTTGTAACTCCGGCCCTCGGCCGCTCGAACGGCGCCAACGAAGCAGACATCAATACGGTCATCAATCAAACCATAATCGCCGCAAATGCCGAACATTTCAACTACACAAACCTTCCGATTTCCCCATATAATCAATCCTGCATAGACGCATTTCTCATCGGCCGATTACTATATGAATTAGAAGTTAAACTCAGGTGAGAAACTCTCCGGATCTGAACTAACAAAGGTTCAGAGCTAGGGTTCCACAGAAACTCAAAAGTGAAGTAGGAAAAGAAACAAGAGAGAAGTACAATCCCTCTACTAACTTGTTTTAACAAATATGGCTTGTTCTGAAAGGTTGGTTTGTGCGTTTAGTAGATTAGGTAGAGAGAGACTGTGGGGGGAGAGAGGATAGAGAGGAGAGAGAGAGAGAGAGAGAGGAGAGAAGGAGAGATGACTCACCGTCTACTGCCGTCGTAAGGTGGTAAATTTTCAATCTCTGACCTGTAAATGATTCTAAGAGAACGTGTGTAAGTGAGGGTGAGTTTTTCATCGTCAAAATCCTGTGGACTACTGCTAGATTGCATCTTAGGATTCTAATCGGATGGTTATAATATTGTTGATAAATAAACTCGTTTGTTCATAACCGACCACCGGAACCGGTTGTCATTGGACTTTAGTGGACGCTTTTGTCGTCTCCGGAGAAAACGCGAATAATTAAAGTAGAAGAGACTGGAGAGCACAGAAGTCTGAAGGCGAGTACTTACCCCAAATAAAAAAAAAAGTCTGAAGGCGAGCGTGGCTCGTGTGCGAGCGTTTTTTAACATTTATCGGTCTCACACATGGCAAAGGTGGGTGGACGGCGGTTGATCGTCCCGTGCACTCTCTCCTAACTCCTGTGGGTCCCATGCACATCTCAATTACTCTCGCGATGTTTTCGGGTGGACCGGTGGGTGTGGCTTTTGTGCTCCCATGGATCGGTAGATTGGTCGGACCTTCTTAAATTGTATTTTGATATTAAGGGTTTTTTTTTTTTTGCTAGAAGTCAGATTTTATTAATGTAAAGAAAGACAATTACATAAACCCCTATGATGGAAGAAAATTCACCTTCAGTATTACCATTAGCAAGAGTCTGAGACATAAGAAAATTATTCAAATTTATATTTAGGTCTATATGATGCATCCCAAACAGCCTCTAACTACTACATCAGGACGTTCATACCAAACTAAAGTTTTCATATCCTTTGCTACTTTTTTTTATAATACGTCAGCTATAGTATTGATCTCTCTACAACAGTGTGAAAATCGAATACTGTGCTGGCTTAGTTGCTCAGTGAGGACTCTCAAATCCTGAATACCATACCAAGGAATGGAACCTATTCTTAGACCATTTATCACAGATTGTGAATCGGATTCTAGCCAAATTTTCCAAAAACCCATTTTCAAGGCATCTTTAATACCATACATAGTAGCCTTCGGCTCTACTACATAATTGGTAGCTATACCAATATCGTTTGCTAAAGCCAAAATGATCCGACCAATATCATCTCTAATAACAC
>CM053266.1:57460895-57480988 GCA_028583415.1 Protea cynaroides | reverse complement strand
AGCACTAAGTCAGCCTAACCCCTTACTAAGAAAGAGAGCACACAATAGAGAATTATGGAAGATGAACTTGTATTGCAAATGAACTCTTACAATGCTTGCTTGCTTGAGTGCCTTGGCCAAATGAGGCCCTCCTATTTATAGGCACCAAGGGGTACAATGAATGGTTAGGATTTGTACAAGTGTTATAAATCTAACGGTTGGGAACATTCTAGTATAAAAGTCTAGAATACTCCCACCTCCTTAGGAAAAGTCTAGAGAAACCCTATACAAGTGTGGAGGTTTCTAGAGAACCCCACATAAGCCCAAGTGTAGGGAATGTGTAGAGAATTCTAGAATATGGGCTTAACCTATCAACCCATGTGTCCATCCATGGACCTTGTAGACGGAGCGGGTCACGGGTCGTGACATTCTCCCCACCCAAGCTGGCGACGCCCTCGCCGCATTTTCCTCATGGAACTTTTGTATCATGTCTTGAACCGCCAAAGGGCATCCGATGGTTCCCGCTTGTCTCGCCTCCGGTAGCCCCTTCCATTTGACTAAGTACTCCCTATAAGGAGGAACGCCCCTTCGTATAAGTCTATCCGCCATTATGCATTCAACCTCCTTCTCATAGGAAGTAACCACACCCATTGGTGCTCGAGTAGAAGTCCCACGGCTCGGATCTTCCATGTCTCCATGATAAGGTTTTAACATACTTGCATGGAAAACCGGATGAATTTTGAGTTTGGGAGGGAGCTTTACCTCATAGGATACCTTGCCCACCTTCCTTAGAATCTCAAACGGCCCTTCATACCGACGGTAACCAGCCCTTTGTGCACCGACCTTAGGGACTTGAACTGGCCGTGACACGAGCTTTACAAGTACCAAGTCACCTACCATGAAGTGCTCCCGTCGCCCGTCCTTGTCGGCCCATTTCTTCATCTTCTTAGTGGCTTTGTCTAGGTAAGACTTGGCCACGCCCATCTTTTCATGCCACTCCTTGGCAGCCTTGAACGCCGAAGGGCTCCTCCCCGTATTCCGTCATAAGTGTATGTGGCGCCAAAGGTTGTTGTCCAAAGGGCTAGTTCGAACGGGCTTTGGTTTGTTGCCTCGCCTTTGAAGGTTGCAGGAGAACCGAGCCACATCAATCCGCTTGGCCCGGCTTTTCCGGTTGGCACTCACAAAGTGCCTCAAGAATGCCTCTAACAAGTTGTTGACTTGCTCGGGTCCGCCCATCGGCCCGTGGATGAAAACTTGTAGAAAAGTGGAGAGCCGAACCCAACAACTTGAACAACTCCGTCCTGTAACTTTCCCCGTGAAGCGAGGGTCTCGATCGCTAATGATCGGGGCGTGGCACACCCCAATACTTCACTATGTTCTTAAGGAACAGCCTTGCCGCCTCCTCTCGCGGGTACAGGCCCTAGGAGCTGCCACAAACGTGGCATACTTAGAGAATCCGTCAACAACCACCATTATAGAGCCACATCCTTCCGACGAGGTAGTGCACCCGATGAAGTCCATAGATACACTTTCCCATGGTCTTTCCGGTGTGGGTAGTGGTTCTAGCAAACCTCTCGGTTGTTGTTGCTCTACCTTGTCTTGTTGACATACAAGACAGGTCCTTACGTAGGCCTCTATGTCATCCCGCATCCGAGGCCGCAATATGCGGCTTCTAGTAGTGCCCGCGGGCGCCGCCGTCCCGGGTGGCCAGCCCACTTTGTATCATGGCACTCACGGATAAGGTTCCGCCGTAAGTTATGCCATTTAGGAACATAGATCCTTCTCTTCTTGGCATAAAGCAAGCCGTCCTTCTCCCAAAAGCGTCGTGTCTTACCTTCTCGTGCGAGGTTAGTCAAGCTCTTAGCCATAGGGTCGTGCTCTAACCCCCTCTTTGATTAAGTCTATCAATACTCCATTTGACTGGCTAAGAGAGGCTAATTCTGCCTTCCTACTCAATGCATCGGCTACACAATTGACTTTACCGGGCTTGTACTCGAAGGTAAAGTCGAACTCCGCCAAGAAATCCCGCCACCTAGCTTGTTTGGGACTTAGCTTTTCTCGAGACTGGAAATAGCTAGTGGCTACATTATCCGTCTTTACGACGAACCTTGAGCCAAGTAAGTAGTGACGCCATGTCCTAAGACAATGTATTACCGCTAGCCATTTCCTTGTCATGGACCGTATAGCGCCGCTCGGTGTCATTGAGCTTGCGGCTCGTAGGCAATTGGGTGTCCTTCTTGCATCAACACCCCGCCAATAGCGAAGTCGGAGGCATCGGTGTGTACTTCAAATGTCTTGCCATAGTCGGGCAAGGCAAGCACGGGATCTTCTGTTACTGCCTCCTTTAGTTCTTCAAAGGCGTTTTGGCATGCATCCGACCACTGCCATGCCGTATTCTTCTTAAGAAGATCCGTTAAAGGGGCTGCCCTTGCAGAATATCCCTTGATGAACCGTCTATAGTAGTTCACCAAGCCAAGGAAAGATCTTAGCTCAGTGACTTTTGTAGGGACGCTCCACTCTTTAATTGCTCGCACCTTGCTATCATCCATAGCTAATGTACCACCCCCGACCTTATGACCAAGGAACATTACCTCCTCTTGGGCGAATGCACATTTCTCCTTCTTCACGTAGAGTTGGTTGTCCCTTAATACCTTGAAGACAATCTTCAAATGTTCTACATGTTCCTCCAAAGTATGGCTATATATGACGATGTCATCCAGGTAAATGACTACGAACCTGTCTAGGTAAGGGTGGAACAATTTGTTCATGAGTGTACAAAATGTTGCTGGCGCGTTGGTGAGGCCAAAGGGCATGACTAAGAACTCGTACGCCCCATAGCGTGTCACACATGTGGTCTTAGGCTCATCCCCTTCCGCAATGCGTACTTGGTGGTATCCCGATCGTAAATCTAGCTTGGAAAAATACTTTGCTCCACCAAGTTGATCAAATAGGTCGGCTATCAAAGGGATAGGATATTTGTTCTTGATAGTTACCTTGTTGAGGGCCCGGTAGTCGATGCATAACCGCAACGAACCATCATGCTTTCGTTGGAAGAGGACCGGTGCGCCATATGGAGCTTTAGATGGGCGAATGAACCCTGCATCTAGTAAGGCCTTTAGCTGTGCCCTTAACTCCTCCAACTCTGGTGGTGACATGCGGTAGGGTGCCTTAGCAGGTGGCTTGGCGCCAGGTTCCAACTCGATAGCATGGTCCACCTCCCTCCTAGGTGGAAGTTTCTTAGGCAGCTCAGACGGCATCACATCCTTGAATTCCTTAAGGACCTTCTCAATAGGCCCGGGCAACACTTCCATGGGCCTGTCTTCCTTCTCGTCGAGCAGCGCAGCGAGATAAGTCATTTCCCCCTTCTTGACCCCTTTCTCGAACTGCATAGCCGATAGTAGTTTGGGGCCATCCTTGGTTCCTTGAACCGTTGGAATCATGCAAGAAGCTCCATTTTCCATGATGCATACGGTGCTAATGGAAGGCATAGCAATTGCATTTACCTTCCTTAGGAAGTCCATGCCCAGCACCACTTGAAAGTCATCCATGGGCACCACCGATAGATCTATAGTGCCTTTCCAGGTCCCGATGTGCATCTCGACCCCTCGAGTCACACCATGGATGGGTTGAGCTTGGGAGTTGACGGCCTTGAGCCATCCTGTCTCCTTGGTTACCTTCAACCCGAGTCTCTTTGCCTCATCCGTCGAGACAAAGTTGTGGGTTGCGCCCGTATCAACCATAGCATGTGTGGCCTTGCCGTTGATGCGTGCCTCCACGTACATCAAGCCTTTTTG
The DNA here is from genome assembly GCA_028583415.1 of Protea cynaroides. NCBI lineage: Eukaryota > Viridiplantae > Streptophyta > Magnoliopsida > Proteales > Proteaceae > Protea > Protea cynaroides. Next base: position 57,477,215 of record CM053266.1, on the reverse strand, counting down.
TGAAGGCGTGGCCTTGACCTCCTTTGTCTTGGCCTTGATAGCAGCCAATTGGAGCGAGCCCATATGAGCCTCCTCTTCTTCATCTCCTTTCTCGAGCAGGGCTGTCAAAGCCTTCTTTTTAGGGCACTGACTAGCCCAGTGTGGACCATCGCATAGGAAACAAGCGGTCTTCCGTCGATATCCACTCTTCTTGTCATCCCTTGCCTTATTCTCTCTATATGATGAGGTCTTTTCTATGCTTTCCTTAGGATAAGTTTCTTTGGATGTCGATGCTCCCCCACCTTTCTCACTATATGGCTTCTTGGGCTTTGGGGGATCTTCTCTCCTATACTCAACGATGGCCTCCGCCGCTGCTATGGCGGAGGAGATATCTTGCACACCCCGTCGTTGTAACTCTTGTGCGGCCCAACCTTGGAGACCTTCCATGAAGTTGAACAAGAGGTCTACCTCGGTCATATCCCCGGACATCTAGCATAAGTGTAGAGAATGCCTTCACATAGTCTCGGATAGACCCCGTTTGTTTGAGCCTTTTAAGATTCCTTCTAGCCATGAACGATGCATTCTCGGGGTAAAATTGTTTCTTTAGTTCCTTCTTGAAACTATCCCAAGTGTCTATGGTGCACATACCTCTTTCGATGTCGCCGTGTCGTCGTCTCCACCATAGAGTTGCTGTGTCTTTGAGATAAAGGATGGCAGTTTGTACCTTCATCTGCTCGTCTTCGAGGGAGATTGCTTTGAAGTATTGTTCCATGTGCCACAAGAAATTATCTATTTCTCGGGCATCTCGTTGTCCATCGTAGGACATAGGTTTAGGCACATCCACTTTGGGTGCCTCTCTTGAGGTCGTAGCTCCCCCAACCATTGCCCTCTTGCATAGGTTTACATCAGCTCGTACCTCGTCTACGCATGCTTGTAGGTTTGCCATCATCTCCAACACTTGAGCTTTGAAGGCATCAAGCTCTCCTTGTGGCTGTGCTGTGGTGTTGCGTAAGGACACATCGTGCTCATCCACTCGACCTTTGAGTTCTTCCTCGCACCCTTCTAACACATCGACCCTCTCTTGAGTGTCGGCCATGGCTAACTCCACTCGAGTTAGACGCGCTTCCATGGCAGCCACAATATCTACGGACTTGTCCTTGCTCCGCTTGCTCCTTGTGTTGGTATGAGCATCCCTTTCACGACCATGCTCTCCTTCCACGTTGTGATCTTCCACACTAGACATGGTGACGATGTTGCTTAAGCCGTCTCCTTCGTAACCACGCTCTGATACCACTTGTCACGGCCTTAGTGTAACTAAGCCAACCGTGCGGCACTTAGTCGCTTGCAACCCTTCTTGAAGCACTAAGTCAGCCTAACCCCTTACTAAGAAAGAGAGCACACAATAGAGAATTATGGAAGATAAACTTGTATTGCAAAGGAACTCTTACAATGCTTGCTTGCTTGAGTGCCTTGGCCAAATGAGGCCCTCCCTATTTATAGGCACCAAGGGGTACAATGAATGGTTAGGATTTGTACAAGTGTTATAAATCTAACGGTTGGGAACATTCTAGTATAAAAGTCTAGAATACTCCCACCTCCTTAGGAAAAGTCTAGAGAAACTCTATACAAGTGTGGAGGTTTCTAGAGAACCCCACATAAGCCTAAGTGTAGGGAATGTGTAGAGAATTCTAGAATATGGGCTTAACCTATCAACCCATGTGTCCATCCATGGACCTTGTAGACGGAGCGGGTCACGGGTCGTGACATCCGGCTCTTAAGATTCCTAGATTTTCCAAGTTGCCACCCATCACAAAAAATTTTCAACCACCCCCCCATTGGGGGGGCCCCGGGGGGGGGCCAAAATCCCCTTTTTTTTTCTTCCCCCGGCGGGGAAAAAAGGGGAGGGGACTTACAAAACAAAAGGGGCGCCTCCTCCTTCACACCACACAGGGGGGAAAAAAAAAAAACAACCCCCCAACCCCAACCCAAACGGAAAGAAAAAAAAGGAAGGGACGACATTACAAAAAAACATTTCTTCCCCTCTTTTCCCAAAAAAAAAAAAAAAAAAAAAAAAAAAAAAAAAAAAACCCCAACTAGGGGGGGGGGGGGGGGACATTAAAAAAAAAAGAAAACAAAGGAAAAAAGCCTGGTACAAAAAAGGCCCGAAAAAGGAAAAAAAAAAAAAAAAAAATTAAAAACAAAAAAAAAAACACGCAAAAAAAAAAAAAAAAAAAAAAACTTTCTTTATTTTTTCTCTTAAAAACAAAGACAAAAAAAAAAAAAGGAAAGGAAAAAATTATTTAAACAAAAAAAACCAACCACCAAAAAAACCAAACCAAACCAAAAAAAACCAAGCGGGGGAAAAGGAACAAAAAAAGACCAAAACAAAAAAAAACCGGGAATGAAACTCGAACCTATTTGGGCCTAACCGGGGGGGGGCCAACTAAACATGTGATAACCCAAACCAACAAACAAAACAAACAAAAAAAAAAAAATAAAAAAAAAAAAAAAAAAAAAAGGAGGTCAAACAAAAACAAAAAAAAAGGCAAAAACCACACAAAGCACAAAAAAAAAAAAAAAAAAAAAAAAAAAAAGAAAAAAAAAAAAAAAAAAAACCAAAAAAAAAAAAAAATCAAAACCGGGAAACAAACAAAAAAAGGAAACCCCAAAACAAACAAACTTCCCCCGAGGAAAAAAAAAAAAAAAAGGAAAGGGAAGGAGGACGGGGGGGGAAAAAAGAAAAAAAGGGGACCCCCCAAAGAAAAGGAAAAAGGGAAAAGGAAACAACAAACCATATTTATTTTTCCCAGCACCAATAACCCACCTCGAGTGCTTCGCAGTTCAATCCCATAGGTTTTGAATACTCATCCAGATAGGCGAGGTACACAGAGGTAGTCGCCTAATACCAGATTTGGACACATAATGTCTTATAATGAAAGTAGCATAAGCTTTATCTTTAGTTTTCAGCTTTCACATCAATTTACTAAGCAAAGCTGAATTTCTATGACATAGCCTTACCAGTCTCAGTGTGAGGACAAATGTCCACCCACGCTGATGGACGGTAAATGATTTGGAGTCGCCACCTAGATTAAGGTCTAGGACCTAAAATGTAGCCTCATCATGAGATAAGACTTCTATTGACTCATGATCCAACATATTGGCTTTGATCTATCAAAGAACGGGTAAGCGTTCAATGTATAGTTTGGGAAGATGTTAGGCACCCAAAGCTGCCTGATCCAAAAATCGACATTCTATATGATTATACTTTCCTTAAACTCTATGGTTCTGACTATTCATGGTCAATGGATGATGACTAAGGCTCAAGGGAGATCATATGCCAAGTTGCTAAGTTTTTATAGCCTAAGTTCAGCCAAGCATGTTCTCAAAGTAAATAAACAAACAAAATAATATAGAATGAACCGAACCGAAGATGGTTCGATGATGGACTGAATTTGAGATGTCCAAAACATCTCAAATTGCCTACGTATTCCAATCCTGAAAATCAAGTCCAAAACGTAGTTCGAAACAGAAAGTGATTAAAGTTTATGGATGTGGATTATGATTAAGCTTCATTAGATTCAATGTTAAAGTTGAAGTTTATGCTTGATAGATGATTGAGATTTAATCTAGAGATAGCTTAATGTGGATTGAAGTGAATATGGATATGAATATGGATATGGAAATGAAAATAGATATGGATATGGACAACCTAAGAAGACTAAGGTGTGGAACCGTACTTTGAGAGTCCTTCAAGTTGCCTACGTATTCCAGAGGTCTTGAAAATCAGGTACAACTTAGTTCGTTGCTGGGTGGATTGGATAGCCTCAGGAACTAAGATATGCACTCTCAGGGAGTAGAATATGTAAGCACTCTCAGGGAGTAAACTATGCGTACTCTCAGGGAGTAAGGTGTGTCTCTCAGGGAGTAGGGTATGTCTCTTAGGGAGTAAGGTGTCTCTCAAGGAGGAAGGTGTGTCTATCAGGGAGTAGGGTATGTGTATACTCTCAGGGAGTAAGGTATGTCTCTCAAGGAGAAAATTTTGTCTCTCAGGGAGGAAGGTATGTGTACTCTCAGGGAGTAAAGTATATCTCTTCAGGAGTCAGGTACATGAATTCTCAGGGAGTAAGGTATGTCTCTCAGAGAGGAAGGTATGTGTACTCTCAGGGAGTAAGGTATGTTTCTCAAGGAGGAAGGTATTCTCTCAGGGAGTAAGGTATGTATACTCTCAGGGAGTATAGTATGTCTCTCAGGGAGTAAGGTGTCTCTCAGGGAGGAAGGTGTGTCTCTCAGGGAGTAAGTATGTGAGTGCATATAGACTGAGGTGTGGAACCGTATCTAAGAGTTTTCCCAGACTACCTATGTATCTTAGGGTTTGCCCTAAGAATCAAGATCCGTGTAGTTCAAAATGGATTGTTTATTGGATGATCCATTTGAGTCAGAATATGGGTGATCCCGTAGGATTGAATGATGATCCTAAAAGATCTATCGCTGGATTCACATCACACCTATCTAGGTTTTTGCAACTTAGGGGAATGAACTGAAGGGTAGGGATTGTTCTAAAGCTACCCTTATAACCTAAACCCTAATTTTGGAATTGTTGGGTTAGGTTTCATGCTTATTGATTAAAACTTTTATCATTTTTTTCATTATTACCCTTCCCATGAATGTGAGTGCCTACATGCACGCCCCCACACCTAGGAATGTCTTCTATTAGTGTGCATGCATGACAGTTTGACTAGGGTGTAGCAGAAAGTAAGTTATTTGCCAACAACGGATATCATTCAAGCATATCAAACATGGTAGTGCACAATATGACAGTGTAATCAACTGAACGATTCAAATTCATAAAAACCACTCACGATCAAGATCTAATAGTTCGAAAACACTCATGATCAAGATCCAATGGTTCAGATTCATTTAAAATGCTCATGACGAAGATCCAACGGTCAGATTCATTTAGGACATTCATAAACAAAGATTTGATGGTTCCAATTCATTTAAGACATTTACCAACAAGATCTAATGGTTCAAATCACTCGAAATCACTCACAACGAAAATCCAACGGTTCAAATCACTCAAGATCATAATCCAACCGTTCAGATCGTTAAAATCACTTCCAAAAATAATCTAACGGTTCAGATCGCTCACTATGATAATTCAACCATTCAGATTTTATAAAGTCATTTATCAAGACAATCCAATGGTTCAAATTACTTAAAATCACATATAATGACTATATTAAAATCCACATTAAAAATTTATGATCAATGGATGTATTTTAATCACTTCAAATTCCCAAATCAATGGCTATGATCAACTCATTAAAATTCTGATCACGTGGTCATGATCGATTCTCATAAAATCCAGATCATGTGGCTGGATCAATCACATTAAAATTTCAATCATATGGTCAGACCAATCACATTAAAATCCCCATCACATGGTCGGACCAAACACATTAAAATTCTCATTATATGGTCGGACTAATCACATTAAAATCCTCATCATATGGTCGGACCAACTACATTAAAATTTCCATCATATGGTCGGACCAATCACAAACTGAGATACAAACTGTCATTAAAAAAAAAAAAATTAATATTACCATAATATACAAGTATTATACATAGATAACATAATTACATAATATTATACAAACTACTCAGAAAAAGGCTTACCTGGTTCGATGTAAGACCCGCACTCTGAAAACCCGGTCTAACCTTGGTTTTGTGTCGTGACAGGTCTTCCGATCATCACCGAGTCAGACGGGGCAAGCGGATAACAAACAGGTACAAAATCGAACCAAAGTCGACCAATTATGCCTGATTTTAGATACCGGTTGATGGTACGGATGATGGTACCGGTCGGCCAGGGTATGGCTACGCCTGACTATGTGCGGGAATTTGGAAATTGGTCTATGCGGGTCCCGCTTTCCTGATTTCGAATCCTAGAAGTTTCCTAATCCTAAAAGGGTTACTAAACCCTATTTCTAGCCTATAAATACACCCTTAAATCCCCTCAAATCCTTTCCATTGTCTCTCACAAACCCTAGAGAAGAGAAAGAGCTTGGAAAGGAGAAGGAGCTAGGAAGAAGAAGGAGGTGCCGCCATTACCGTTTGACGAAGCTCACGCTACGCCTGTCAACGGTAAGTGTTTGAATCCCTCTTCTTATCCTATGATAGTTGTGTGGGTGGATCAATACCATGCAAAGTAGGTATTGATCTAAAACCCTAAATTGGCCAATAAACCCTAAGTTGCCGTCAAACCTTAGATTTGAGTTTCGAGATGATATTCATCGAAATAAGACTTGAATGAGTTGGGGATAACTCTAACTCAAAGCCTAGACTTATAATGGATAGGAGAAACCCTGAAAATTCCTGGAGGATGATCGACGGCAATCGAAAAACCCATGTATGGTCTTCCGGAGACATACCGGTCGACTATACCGGTTGCACATAGTGCGACCTGTATGTTGCGACCGCTATCTCTCGGGAGGTTGTCTGTGGGAACCGGTTGACCATACCGGTCGCCAGTCTTCCCCACAGAGCTGCGACCGGTATGTTGCCACCGATCAGCTCTGTGAGGGTATTTGTAACCCTGTTGGTTTCCGACCAACATGAAACCCTCAACAATATATTCTAATGAAACCCTAATAATGTTGTAGGACTTTGTGACTTATCGTTTGTATCTTGCGACGTGGAGCTGATCGGTGGCAACATACCGGTCGCAGCTCTGTGGGGAAGACTGGCGACCGGTATGGTCAACCGGTTCCCACAGACAACCTCCCGAGAGATAGCGGTCGCAACATACAGGTCGCACTATGTGCAACCGGTATAGTCGACCGGTATGTCTCCGGAAGACCATACATGGGTTTTTCGATTGCCGTCGATCATCCTCCAGGAATTTTCAGGGTTTCTCCTATCCATTATAAGTCTAGGCTTTGAGTTAGAGTTATCCCCAACTCATTCAAGTCTTATTTCGATGAATATCATCTCGAAACTCAAATCTAAGGTTTGACGGCAACTTAGGGTTTATTGGCCAATTTAGGGTTTTAGATCAATACCTACTTTGCATGGTATTGATCCACCCACACAACTATCATAGGATAAGAAGAGGGATTCAAACACTTACCGTTGACAGGCGTAGCGTGAGCTTCGTCAAACGGTAATGGCGGCACCTCCTTCTTCTTCCTAGCCCCTTATCCTTTCCAACCTCTTTCTCTTCTCTAGGGTTTGTGAAAGACAATGGAAAGGATTTGAGGAGGTTTAAGGGTTTATTTATAGGCTAGAAATAGGGTTTAGTAACCCTACTAGGATTAGGAAACTTCTAGGATTCGAAATCAGGAAAGCGGGACCCGTAGAGACCAATTTCCAGATTCTCGCACATAGCTGCGCAGGCCATACCGGTCGACCGGTACCAAGACCGGTACCATCGACCGGTATACCTAAAATCAGGTATAATTGGTCGACTTCGGTCCGATTTTGTACCTGTTTGTTATCCGCTTGCCCCGTTTGGCCCGGTGATGATCGGAAAACCTGTCATGACACAAAACTAAGGTTTAGACCGGGTTTTCAGAGTGCGGGTCTTACATCGATCAAGCTGGACTGGTCGAGTTTGACTGGGTTGGACTGAATTGGGTTTGAGCTGACTTGGGTTGAACTGAGTTGGGTTGATTTGGGTTCGATCGACTCCTCTCTGTCTTTTATGGGCCATTTCAGTATGCACCTGCATGGAATTCTTCGGTGACCTTTCTCCTAAATTTACTACATCCACTTTGCAGAGTATCCAAAATGAAGAACACTGGCACTTGAATCATTTGATTCGGATGTCGGATAATAAAATTATAAAAGATCGAAGTTTAGGCGGGTATATTGGCTTGCAGCTCTGCATGGGATCCTTCGGAGGTCGTTGTCCCATATTTTCCATGTCCACTTTGAAGCAGACGGACAATGGAGCACGTTGGTGCTTGGATCGTCGAATTCGGATGTCGGATGATCAAGATATGAGGACGTGAAATTTAAATAATTAAACTTACGATAATTTGCATGCAAGCCCCTAGACAATTTATTATTATTTTTAGAAAAATCCCTTGTACTTATTTCTAGACTAAGGTAATAGTTCTACTAAGGTAATGGCGATGCGATACGACGATATCAGTGAACAAGAGTTGAGTAGAGATAGAGCTAGAGTCTGGTGACTAGGTCAAAGATCACAATGCCACGCCCTTCCCCTGATGCTCCACACGCATCAAGCACACTAACCACACACACATAATCACATGCCTATTTCTCGTATCATCATCATCATCATAATATAAATAGACAGAAATAAATAAGCATGAGCAGTAATTGCAGGAATATTGGATGACATGTGAGATGCACATTACAAACATACAAGCATAGAATCAATCATGGCACTGGACTCAAATAAATAAACAGTTTGTTATTATCCAATTAGTTTAGGTCTTGTTCCCTTACCTGTTAGCATAACTTGATCTCCTTCCAAGCCTTGTAATTCTCTTTGATTTGGTTTAATAATCTAAAAGTTATATGAATTCAAGTTAGGATTCATATGTAACATGTTACAATAGTCGAAAATCAAAATAGAGCATTGATATATGGCTGATTGGTCATATGGTCTCATACTGTGTTGACCTTACTGCCTACGGTTGATACCCTACGGTCGCATGCTGCGACCATATGGTTTCTGAAATCTTCCCAAATACCTATGGTCGATCCTCTGGTCATGCTGGTCATGCTATGGTTGACCGTAGCTACGACCTTGAAATTTCTGGTCATAGACTACATGCAATTTGAGTTCTTCCTGGGTCAATTCCTCTACTTTTCAATTGGGTTTATTCTAAGGTCATCATTAGTAGTTTCTTATCAACCCTAATCATCAAATTCATCCCTCATGGCTATCCTTGTGATTTTCTCAAGGAATCACATAGATCATAATAGGTTGATATCTCCTAACCTCCATAAAAGTCTTATTCCTTAGAGTTTACATCTCTAGAGATTAGGTTCATACCTTTGCCTGTGATAGAGAGTCAATCTCTTCTCAGCAAAATCCTCTCCTTAGCCTTTTTTTTCTTCTCCTTCTCTTCCTTTTCTTCCCTTCTCTTTCTCTAGGGTTTACTAATGTTCTAAAAGAGTGAAAAATGGTTGAGGGACGTCCTTTATATAGAGGAAAACTTTCCATATAGAGTCCTCTTTCAATTAGGAAAGAACTCCTCCTCAAATTAGGAAAGTTCCTAACTCGAAGTCTACAGTCACAGTACCCATCGACCATAGGGTCGAAATCATTGACTGTAGGGTCTTGGATCCGAGATCTTCATTATTACCATATGGTCGACCATACCTACCCAGGTATCCGATCATATGCATACAGTTTTGGGTGTTGAGTCGATTTTTATACCTGGTTTGTGATCCATCTTCACACGACTGGTCCACTTGGTCTAGCTATGATGGGAAGACCTGGCACGACACAGTTAGACCAAGTTAATGGAGTGGGGGTCTTACAGGCGGTGAGAGAGTTTGTTGGAGGGGAAGAGGGAGAGGTCGACACCTTACTTCTTCTCCCTAAAATCCCTCCACCTTACCTACTCCAAAACCACCAACCACTGTACCCCTAGCTATCTCATCGCCTTCATTCCCTTTCCCATCAACAACACACACTTCCCATCCCTCATTTCCTGCAGCCATAAAGCCCCCATCTTGAGAAACCAACCGCCAGGAGCCATGACTCGAGCCACCTAATAGGCCAATCTATAAGGGAGGAGATAAAAGGGGGGGGGGTAGAGAGTAATAGTAGGAGGGGGGAGAAAAAAAATCAAGATTGAGAGAGGAAGCCGAGAAGATGGGAGATTTTCTGGTGTGGTTGTAGGCAGGTTAGTGAGATATAGAGAAATTGAGTGAGAGGGTTTCTGAAGAAGGGTCTCGGATCAAGGTTGAGGGAAAGGGAGGCTAGTTCTGTCGGCATTTGTTCATCATTTTAGTCTCTGTGCTCAGACAGGGTTGGGCTCGAGATTGAAGAAAGAGTGCGAGAGTGACTAGAACTCAAATTAGAGAAACCCTCTGAATTTCTAGGCCTGCAATAGAGGTGTTTTCGAAAGGCAGCATACAAGGGTTGCTGGGATTCGTGTAGAAGAAGGAGAAGAAGACTGCAGGTATTTTTCTTTTCCTCCCTACATTGTGTCTATTTGTTGAAGATTCAATTTCCTTGCTTTTTTGTTGCCCATATGATGCGACTCTACTTTCTTTTCTCCATCTATTCGGTCTGAGCATAAAGTGATAGGTTTCGGTAAGTTTTTTTTGTTGGGTTCTACTTTATCTTCTACATTAAATTTGTTACAGGGATTTTATTATGTTCATTCCCTGTGGGTATTCTCGGCAGCTTGGTTTCATTTGAGAATGAACTTTATTTTAATTTTTATTTTATTATTGAAATGGGTATGCTATCTGAATAGGTTTAGGTTAGCGTTAAGTTTTTTTTTTATGATAATTCCTTTTTATTTTATTTTGTTTTTTTGTCTTGTTGTCATCTTCTTGCCTCCTCCATAATATCACTTGTTTATCTCCCTTCATATTTCTATCTTGGTAAATGGGTTGTAGTATGGTATCTCCTTCTTTCTTTGAATTTTACCCCGTGTATGTATCCAAGTCCTCCCTTGTATCGGTTTACATTGAGGGTTTGAGTTTTGTAAGGTGGAGGGTCGGCTGGCTTTGTTTTCTCTTTGTCAGACTAAGCCTAAGAAGATTCAGGTTTTATGTTACTTCAAGTAGGTTTAGTGTAGGTTTTGGTTTGGTCTAGTAGGGTTTGGGTTTAATTTAGGAAGTTCGATTCTATGTTGGTTCAAATTAATAGGTTTAGTCTTGAAGGTCTAGTTTGGTTTGGATGGGTTCAATATAGGTTAGAGTTTGACTTATATCTAGTTCAGTTACTTATGGCTAGATCTAGTTTGGTTTAGCTAAACTTAGTTTATTTTTTATGGTCACATTTGGTTTGATGCAATACTCTTGGTTAACTTGGTCATATTGAAGCTATTTCTGTCACATGCTTAAAGGCCATTTCAGTATCATGCCATATCTACATGCTTACCACTACATTCATCTAGTTAAGTCTGCCCATGCTAACTATCTTTTAAATACCCTTCAAAGCTGTCCATGTTTAAAGGGTATCAGAATATGCTGACTTAGAAATCTGATGTGGTCCATGAAATATTTTATTATGAGAGGCACTTTAATTCCATGATTAGATGATTTCACTCATAGCAAGATCAAGTGATCAATGTATATCTCTTTGTATGCTTAACTTAGTTAAATTCATATTGCTAAGCACCACCCTCCCTAAGTGATGTATCCCCATTTGAAAATCCAATTTATAATAGATATATGTTACGATGCACACTTCCCGCGATGTGATTGGCTAGGGGATTTCAAATATTATGACCCATTGTGGATCCATTTAGAATAAGCCCACCAACCCTAGGAATGAATCCAAGAGTGTGGGAAATCATTGTATAAAAAATGTATTATTGAAAAAGTACGATTGGGTAGATGTATGCATAGGATTGGTGGCCCGACGGACAGCCCAACAGGGTATCCCGAATGTGGGATGTGAGTGAGATTTAATGAACTCCCATGTGTGGGGAGCTAAGGCGTTTCGTCTTTTCTGAGTGTTGACCACGCGTGTCCATGGCTCCTCAATCCATGAGAACTACGTGTAAGTTTTTTCAGATCTCCCTTGGGTTTTTCTCATGGGATTCCCATGAACCCTAACGAACACACCACACAAATTACTAGAATAAAATGGGTATTGAAAAGAGATGATAAGACACATACCTCTTGCTGTAGATTGATTTTCAACCGTTTTCTTTGCTTTGAATGCTTTGAATGCTTGGATCAGAGTCTTCCACAGCCTGTCCGGATGCCTTGACATTCTCTCTGCGTATAGGAACATGAGAAGAAAATAACACCGTGGCTGTGGGGACTCTAACCATTGGTATTTATAATACCACCCCAACCCTGGACCAGTCCCACAGTGAACCAGGTTGGTCCATCTCTAGTCATACTTAAATCGATCTATCTGTAACTAGACTCCCACTGAACCAATTAACCTTCTAATTAATTTAGCCCATAAAAATATCTTACACTACGTTTGACCTGATTCGAGAGAGACAGAGGTCTCGAGAGATACGTAGGTTACGGGGAGTTTGTTCGTTCTACGCTCGGTCAAATTGAGGTAAGTTCCATGTGTTATGAGATTACCTCATCAAGGGGACTGTCTTGTGATAGGAAGTACCTCAACACTGAGATGGGTCCCACTGTTGTGGGAACATCTCTCGTTCTTGGGATGCATTCTAATATTTTGGGAGCGTCCCTTCTCTTGCACACACCTGGTATGTATACACTTGTCCGAACTACGTTTGGTTTGATTCCAGCCATGCAGGGATACGTAGGCGGTCTGGGATTTTTCTAGATATCGATCATACCTCTATTATTGTTTTTATTGTTCTATCATTTTTTTTGTTCATTTCATTCATTTATATTTGTATATTCGTTTATTTTTCATTTATTCTTTTATATGTCATTCATTGTGTAATTAGTTAATCTTTTCTCTTCATTTGTATATTTTATTTTTGTACACATTGTTTCTTGTAGAAATGCACATCCCTTAGTGTAATGCAATTAGTATAGGGTGAATTAGAAGCTTATTAGGATCCACTTGTGCATATTGTAATCTATGTAGATAGCCCCAAAGTATACATAAACTTTAAAAAATGATAGAATTTAAGGAGATCGATCAATGACCGGGCGAGTTGGGTGCCTAACACCTTCCCAACTCGTAATTTGGCGCTTATTCGCCTTTGGTGAGATGAGATAACCATTCCATTGCATGAGTCATTAGAGTCCCTCAAACGAAAGACAACATTTATAGGTCCTAGAGGTGGCGACTCCAGTCTTCTTACCCTCCACTAGCATAAGTGGATGAGATGTGAAGTGATAACTTTTCAGATCTCAGTTTTAGTGTAATGAGGGTAGACAACTTTAACTACATGTAAATTCAAATTTAAAAATGAGGATAACAAATTTTCAAATAATTTCACTGGTCCTCACACTATCCAAAGAGTTTGTGAGCGTTCCTTTTTCTACTTCTTCTTCCAAGCGCGGGATAACCCCAAGGGGTTGTGGGTTTTTTTCTACCAATTGGGGCTCTCCTTTCACCACCCCCATGGGGATGGTCTACAGGGTTCATAACTACTCCTCTTACTATAGGACGCTTGCCTAGCCAACACTTTAATACAATTTTTTATTTTTTTTTGTAGATCATAGCCTGTGGATTGGCTTTGGACTCAATTTTATTTTTTTAGTGGATCATAACCTATTGATTGATTATGAAGACAATTTTCCTTTTTAATGGGCCATATGTGTATTGGCTTTAAACATAATTTTCCAATTTTTCCTAACCCATTACTTATGGGAAGCCTGATAGCGCTCTTTTTTTCCCTCACCTTTTCCCCCTCCACACGTGCACTAAAATTTATGGGAGAGAATTATATAGAAATGTAAAGGGCCTAAGGGCCTGAACAATGATACAAGAATTACAAAATTGTACCCGAAACACAAAAAAGAAGAAGAAAATAATATGACAAATTAATTTTCACAAGTTGAGAATAATACCCTTAATCTTTTTAAGATATCCTACAGTATTAGAAATCACAGAATGTCAATATGGTTGGTTTTGATATGTTCCCATTAGCATGGGCTACTTTTTTTTTTGTTTTTTTGGTAAGAGTATGGGCTACTGTTGATCGAATAATACGGCATCAAGAAGCAACTTTGGATAAGTTATTTGTTGATTGAACAATATTGTATCAAGAAGCAACCATGATCATTGGATAAGTTTTTTGTATTCTTATTTAAATTTTCTTTTTCGGGACCAATGGATTGGTTAACCTCACTGTGGCGCCAGTTTTGCAGAATTTCACAGATGCCCTTAATATCTACACATAATTACGTGCTCTGGACAAATTTTAGATCTCAAACCCATGACGTTGTATGGTCTTTAAGATCCCAAAACATTCGAATATGAAAATCAAGAGAAAACTTTGTTTACTAGTAGATGGAGGAAGAAGACTACCATAGAATATTTTTTTTAATTGTTGGGTGGGGTGGGATCGGACTGGTTTTGGTCCGGATCAAATAAATGTCGAGGTCTATAAGCCCTAATCGAAACATGTCCTTATTCATAACGTGAACATAAACCCAAACCTAGTTTTGATTTGAGAGATTCGCATAATGAACCGTAAGGGTAGTTCTGTCATTTTCACCTCTAGGAAATGTTCTACCAAATAAACTGAGTTCATAATATTATTCGTGGATTAGACCTATCTCATTTTTAGAAAGATTGGAGGTCACTTAGTATCAATGGGGGACATTTAGAATAATTATGCGTCATTTAGCACCTTATGGTATTGTGTAGCACATCATGTGCATGATGACATTTAAAATAGGGCCAATTCTAATTCCGAGTTAGGGAATTTTACCTACAGTTGTATGGGAACCACGTAACAAAGTTTGTTGACAATCCGATAGTGGGAGGTAGTTAATATACAGAAATACCTTGTGTATGAACTATATAAGCACATTATGTGCATGACGACATTTAAAATAAGACAAATTCTAGATCAGAGTTAGGGAACCTTACCTACAATTGTATGGGATCCACATAGCAAAGTTTGGTGACAACCGATGGTGAGAGATAATTAATTTACAAAAACACCTTGTTTATGAACCGTCGAATACTAAGGAGTGTCTTCCACCTAGAGTGCTGGATATTGACTCCTTAAGCCATCCATTAGGGAAATTTCATGTAGTGAGTGAGAGAGTGGGAAAAGGTTACTTAAAGCAGAAAATTTTTCCACCAATGTAGTAGTAGGCTGCCATGTGACATTGGTGGGATCAAACATCTTGAAGAGTGGTTGTAGTCCATCTCTATTAGAAATCCAAGGTTACTAGGATTTTAATTAACCCTAAACAATCTATGGTTTTATTAAAATAGAGTTGAAGTGTTATCAAACGGGTTATCTATGACTTTACTAAAATAGAGTTGGACAACCCTAATTTTGTCACGAGAAGACTTTTTTTTTTTTTTTTGGTCAAAACCAATTTTATTGTTTTTGCACAAAATGTTTAAAAACATGCGTTAAAATAAACGATTAAGAAAGTAATTTAATTTATCTTTATAAAACCATCGTTCTTCATTCTTTGAGTTTGAACATCCAGCAACACACCACTACCTCCTCTTCCGCCATTGATGGGAGCCCTACAAGCTGCTTTCCTCGTTCAAAGATTCCACAACCTTGCAGCCGCTGCCGACTTATCTTCTTGGACTCCCTCGAGAATCGCAACGTTAATTTCATTAGCAGCTGTACCGAGTTCAGATAGGTGTTTGCCTTAACCTCTGCAATCCCGTCATCTACACCCCCCTTAATCTCTTATTTTTCTTCATTAACTCCAATCGGCGGCAAAAGCAGTTACATAGGAGGACTGTCAGGTTAGATATTTGATCGAAGACTTCCTAATCTTGCTTGCCCTATAAATGAACTTGATTGTATATTTGATGTGGTTCAGCTATGCTATGGTCTGTTTTCAATACCTAAAAGTTGCCACTTGCCACTAGTTGTAGTTGGAACCATTTGATTCTTTTCTCCATAAACCATATTCTTCAATACCTAAGTCATCTTTAATAATTTCTCTTACTTTTGCACGCTAATATGTTGCTGATCATGGGCCCTATGGAGTAACGTGTTGTGTTTCTTTCTACGTTTCTTGGCTGTTGGCAATGAGTGATTTCCAGTGAAAGCATAGCGGAGAGTTATTGTTTAGTAGACCTAGAATTGCGGAATTAGTTTTCTGGTTTTGTTTCTGTTACAACAAGAAAAAGATGATGCTAAGAAGACCCGTTTTGTTCTTGCTGGTCGTTACTGTTTTTGTTCCTATTTTTATTTCACTCCGACAATGACCTTCGTTGCTTGTGCGGAATTTTTTCTGGTGATCGTGGTCAAGTAGTTTCTTGTGTGTTATTTCCGTCTTCCGTCGTAGATTTTTTCTCTTGTAGTCTCAGCCCTGGCCCTCCATATCTAAAGACTGTGAGAACCGAATGTGTTGCGTCCAAAGCTCATTATTGGATGCATTGATGTGAAGAAGGGAAGAGATGTGAGGAAGAAGATATCAAACTTATTTTTTATTTTAAAATCTATTAAAAAAAAAGTTTTATTTTTTTTATTAAAAAAGATTTTCAAAAATATTTTTTGATAAATAGGTAAAAATCAAAAC
>CM053266.1:57385948-57460395 GCA_028583415.1 Protea cynaroides | reverse complement strand
AAAATGATAACAAAGAGAACCTTAATTTTACTTAACCTTCTTCATCCTCCAAAAGAGTTTCAGCAAATATCTCAAAGGCTCTCATAATTTTGAAATCTCTCTTTCTTGAAGAAAACCAGTTTCCCAAATACTCAAGAACAATCCTCTTTCACGATTTTTGCCAAAATGTGTAAACTTCCAAAATAAAATTCAAAATTTTGTTTTATATTTTCATTTTGTTTGCATAAATCAATAACTAATATAAAATGTGAAATACCTCTAATATCCTCCCTTCAAACCCAATGCATGTGCTCTGATCCCTAGCCCTCTTCTTCATGCCTCTTATTTCTTATCTTTGAGTTTCTAAAACATATAAATCCCTTTACCATCCAGGAAATTAGCACTTCCCCAATTTTGTTGTTTTCATATAAATTATATCACCACTGCAATTTTCCTCTACGAAATTATGTTTATACTTTATCTGTCCTTGAAGTTTCAGTTAATAGTTAGTCAGCAAATTTCTATTCATGTTCATTTTTTTCTATTTATTATTTATTTGTTGTTATTGTTAGCCATATATTGCTGCTCATGCCTATAAAACTGAACCCTATGTCACTTTAAAGAAAATAAACTAGAACTTAGAGATGGACCTGATTATAAGTATTTTCCTTTTGTTTATAATTTTCTTTTCAATTTTTTGCCAACTCTCAAACCAGGCTTTGGACCTGATTAATTGATCATACACTACTTCTTGTACATTGTTCACAGGGCTTAATGATTATCTGTCATAAAAATGGAAAGTCCAGGTAAGTTTGCTGAAAGTACCCAGTTCATCAAGATTCTGTAATGGTAGTTCCTCTTGAATTTAAGGGTGATTCTTCTTCTTGCTTTAAATGAACTTTCTTCCTTAAACAACTCAAGTCAAAAACATCAGATTGCCATGGCTCTTTGGTGATGTAAAATTGAAATTAGCTTCCATAATGAACCATGTGAATGATTCAGTTGAACTTAAAACCCTTGTTGTAGGTATATAATGGTCAAATCTTGATTCACAAGTACTGTTTGAATATTTATCAATTTATAAAACAAAGTTCAAGGTGGATGCAAGCATTTGGGGCCATCATAGACTTCCTCTTATTACGAATTCTGTTAGATTCAATTTTTGGCTAATAAGTAAGATTTAAAAAGTTTTTTTCCTAATCATTCGGGCTGTGTTTGGTTATAAGAGATATTGAAGAAAAAGGAAGAGATTTTTTAACTTAAATTTTTTTTTTATAATGATAATACAACAAGAAAATAAGAAGACAAAAGTATTATTTATTAGTCAAATTAACATGGAAAAGTAATTGAATCATTAATATTTTTTTATAAAAAAAAGTTAACATGGAGTGGGATAATTAATCACGAACTTGGGGTTAGGTGTTTTAAGTAAAATACAGTAAAAGGCTGAAATATATATATATATATATATATATATATATATATATATATATATATATATATATTTTTTTTTTTTTTTTTTTTTTTTTTTCTTGAGATCCCATCAGTGTTGATGTGATATGGGACCAACTAATAGATTCATGGGATCTCATCAGTATTGATGTGATGTGGGACCAACTAATAGAATGTGGGATCATGAATATGAAAGATAATGAAATCACTGGCTCTACCAAAAAAAAAAAAATGAAATCATTGGGGGCTATTTTCGTAAAACGAGACCTAATTTTGGGTAATGTGGTAATTTTACTTCTACTCCACCCTCTCCATGTTCCATCAGGGGCCGCCAAAGTCATCTGGATGACTTCAATCCATCCCTCTTTTCTGAAACTTGAACACAAAGAACTCTCAGGGTTGTCAGCTGCGAATCTCCAACTGTTCAAAGGAATACAGGCTCTGAGAGCTGGATTCAATTCGTCTCGTCTCCTCCCTGTAAAGCCGGGCCGACAGGGGGTTCGTATTTTTCCAAAAGTCATTGGTCGGTCAACGGGGCGTCTCCCTCCTCCCTGAAGTACAGAGAGGAGACGATTCGGATCCCAGCTGCAATGAAATCAGAGAGGGTTTATCGTTGTCTTTTCGGAAACTTGAACGGTACGTCATAGTCTCAGCGCTTCCAGCTTAATAACTCTAATTTTTCATTAGAATCGAGATTCTTGAGAGACTACAGAGGAATCACAGGGAGAAGCCGGAATGGAAATGCAGCAGAGAACTGCTCGGTCTCTGGTAAAGAAGCTGAGTTCCGCATCAGAGCAAACCCGAATTGAAGCTCTATGTGACCTCCGCCTCATGTCCAAGTACGAGCCAGAAAGCCGTTTATTCATAGCCGAAGCCGGAGCACTTCCTCACATCACCGAGATCCTCTACTCGGCTTCCCCATTCGCGCAAGAAAACGCCGTCGCAACACTCCTCAACATCTCAATCGCCAGTCGAGAGTTACTCATGTCGACGCCCGGCCTCCTTGACGCGCTCTCCCAACTACTCCGCCACCCGTCTGCCAACCCCGTCAGCGTCCAAACTGCCGCTGCAACCATCTACAGCCTCCTTGTCGACGTAGACAACCGCCCCATCATCGGATCCAAACTCGACATCGTTGAATCCCTTATCAACATCACACGTGACACCACTTCTCCTGCGAGGTCCATCAAGGACGCTCTCAAAGCCCTCTTCGCTATCTCACTCTGTCCTCAAAACCGTTCGGCCATGGTCGAGTTGGGTGCGGTTCCCGCGCTTTTTTCGCTTATATTGAAGGATGGGCAAATTGGACTTGTGGAAGACGTGACGGCGATTATTGCGCAGATCGCCGGGTGTAGAGAGAGTGGGAATGCCTTCAGGAAGGTGTCTGGTTTTAGGGTTTTGGTGGATTTGTTGAACCCGTCGACGGGGTCGAGCGTTAGGGCGAAGGAAAATGCGGTTTCTACGTTGTTGAATTTGGTGCAGTGTGGAGAAGAGAAGAGTGTTTCGGAAGTTAAAGAGTCGTGTTTGGGGGTTTTGGATGGGATTAGGAATGTTGCTGAGGGTGGGAGCACTAAGTCTAAGACAAAGGGGACTGCGCTTTTGAAGGTACTTGGAGAAGGAGATAGGGATAAAGCTTCGTGGGATCCACGGTTTGATTACAACTTGGATGGATAGGCTTAGTTAAGTTTCGGTCCATCAGAGTTCAGAATTGTACAGAATTTTTTTGTTTTTTTGTTAGCTGTGTGTGCTTTACTTTTTTTTTTTTTTTTACAAGATTGTAGCTTTTATTTGTACTTTTTTTTTTGTTGCTTTACTGGGGAATTCATCAGTAATGTCTAATTCAAAATTGACAAGAATTCTACACTAAATCCTCATTTAGTGAATGATTCAATATATGCATGTTGCCTTTCAAACTTTTCTTCCTTGCCTTCATGAAATTACAATGTGCACACTTTATAAGTACTTCATTCTGACCCAATGTTTGGTGTAGTTATCTGCCTTTATGTGCGTTTCTATATTCACATAGTCACACCTGAAAGCTTTTATGATATTATAGGCCAAGATATCGATTGAAGCATTAGCCAACATGTTGGCTTAAATTTTCTGTGATGGTTTCTACCAGGAAAATCTACAACGAAAGCTATTTATTTATTTAGGAGACTAATGAAAAATTTTAGATAATATAAAAAAGATATTCATTTTTTTTTATTGATAGAAAAAACTTATGATAGAGATCCTAGAGAGTTTATTTTGCAAGTTTTAGAGAAGAAAAATGTTTTGAGTAAATACATGGACATAGTTAAAGATATGTATAGTGATGTAATGATGTAGTGACTAGCATAAGAACTATGAGGGGACAGGATCCTGAATTCCCATTTACATTTGGAATATATTAAGGGCCAGCTTTAGGCCCATATTTGTTTGTGCTAATTATGGATGAAGTGACTAAAAACATTCAAGATCAGATCCCTTGGTGTATGCTCTTTGTTGATGATATTGTTATAGTGGCTGAAACAAAAAGCTGAGAGAAATGCAAAGTTGGATTTATGGAGATCAACCTTAGAATCAGAAGGTTTTAAGATAAGTAGAACAAAAACAGAGTATACGATGTAATTTTAATAACAATATGATTGGATTCGGGTGTTAAGTGTTAGGAAAAGAAAATAACTAAAAACCAGTAAAGACGCAAAGGAGAGGATCACGATAAACAGAAAAGAGAGAGATCAGATTCGGTAATAGTGTTGCTCCTCCTTGTAGTTATATTTATAGAAATTAAAAACAAATATCTACTAGCTATGATTTAGGACTCTACAAGCCAAAGTCCTAGTTAAAGTAAACTAAGTAGCCTAATCGTAAAAGGAAACTGAAAAAAATAAAGTAAACTAATAGCCTAAATAGGAGTCCAAGTCCAAATACTAATAAAAACTAGCACACACTGCTTAGAGTGTTTGGTTATAATATATTATGCTAACACCCCTCCTCAAGCTAGAGCATGGGGATGTGATTGCTGCAGCTTGAAACTAGTTAAGTCCCCTACCAATCTTCACATTGGTCTTGAGGCCCTGTGATGGCTATGGTAGCACTAGAAGAAGAACTGGCTTTCTCAAGTAGTTGAATGCGGCAAAGTAACTGTTCAAATTCACGAGATGGGGTTCCTGAAGTAGATGCTGATAACGCAGGTGTAGGAGCTGGAATTGGTGTAGATGGTGTTTCGGAAGGTGCTGGATCAAGATCAACAGAGTCAGAATGAGCTGAGTCAACCAAGGAATGAGCCCATTCAGGACGCTTATGTTTGGCCCAACAAGTATCAACAAATGATTAATCTTCCCATTGAAGATGCAATAGTGAGACGACTTCTCAATAGAGGAACTACTTGAGCCATGATCTCTACCAAAAGGGGAGCTGCGGCCATAGCCAACATAGGGAGCAGAAGTATCGTTGGAAGCAGTAGTAGTATCACCTTTAGGAGGAGTAACCAAGTGTTGAAGACGAGAAAAAGTTTCTAGAAGAGTAGGACTCTTTTCTCTCGTTAGAAGTTGCCCTTTAACATAGTGGTAGTCAACATGTAGGCAAGCCATAAATTTGTCAACAAAGAACTCACTTCGTTGTGCCTTTTGTAGTTCAAGATTAGTAGTCAAATGTTGATGGAGCTGTAACTCTTTAATGATGCCCTTGTAATTGCTGTAGTACTTAGTAAGCGATTGGTTACCCTCTGAAAAGGAAAACAGCTGCTCATATAAATCATAGAGACGTTATATATTCTTTTCTTGACCGTAGTTCTCTTGTAGATCTCTCCATACATCCTTGACGGTGCTATGAAACATAACATTTGATGCAATAGTAGGATCAATACTATTCCACCACTAAATTTGGAGTATGGAAGATTCATACATCCATTCATCTTGGGAAGCAATATTAGTAGATGATTTATAATCAGTAGATAGAGGATCTTCAGTGAGGTATTTTAATTTACCCTGAGATCGAATGAAGGCTTTGACGGGTTGAGCCCATAATAGGTAATTAGAAACACCATTGAGCTTGATGGTAGTAATCTGGACAGGAGTATGAGAGGAAGTACCTTGGATGGAGGAATCAGCCATGGAAAAAAAAATTGTAAGAGAGGGAGTAGTAGCAAAAAAACAGTAGTAATAAGTAGTAGGAATAGTAGTAGTAGTAGTGGTGGTGGTAGTAGTAGTAGTAGTAGTAGTAGTAGCAGTAGTTAGTAGTAGGAGCAGTAAGTAGTAGTAGGAGTAGTTAGTAATAGTAAGAGAGATCAGCAAAAAAAAAAAAACTTGAAGCAGAACTTGAGCTTAAGATATCAGTAGGGAATCAGATTGGATTGAGGCAGCAATGGTGTTGCAGCAGCAGCATAGAGGTTGCGGTAGGTAGTAGATAGTAAAATTAAAAAAAAAAACTTTAGCAGCACGATAAACAGAAAAAAGAGAGTAGATTCGGTAGTAGTCTTGCTCCTCCTTGTAGTTGTTATATTTATAGAAACTAATAGCAAACATCTACTAGCTAGGATCTAGGACTTTACAAGCCAGAGTCCTAGTTAAAGTAAACTAAGTAGCCTAATCTTAAAAGGAAGCTAAAAATAATAAAGTGAACTAATAGTGTAAATAGGAGTCCAAATACTAATAGGAGTTCAAGTCCAAATACTAATAGAAACTAGCGCACATTGCTTTGATTGTGCTCAATTACAATATATTACAACAAACTGATAGCTTTAGATACCTAGGATCAATCATAAATAAATACGGAGAAAGAGGATGATGTTGTAGAAAGAATTAGAACAAGGTGGATGAAGTGGAGGAGTACATTCAGAGTATTGTGTAACTGACGTATTCCTTTAAAACCTAATGAAAATTTTATAGAACCGTTATACGTCCAGTAATGACGAATGTGGGCTGACTGTTGGGTGCTGAAGAAAAACCATTTAAACAAACTTAGTGCCACTGAAAGGAGGATATTGAGGTGGATGAGTTGTAAAACTATAAAAGATAAAATAAAGAATGAACAAATTAGAGTAAACCTTGGAGTTACCCCCAATTCATGATAAGTTGCAAGAAACCCGCTTGAGGTGGCATGGGCATGTGCTACAGATGCCTTTGAAAATGCTTCTTTATGGAGAAGTGATTTATTTCAAATTGAAGGAGCTAAAAGAGGTAGGGGTAGCCCTGAAATGACCATAAGAGAAGTGTTGAGGAAAGACATATATAGCTTTGGACTGGAATCAAGTATAGCTTTGAACAAAACTGATTGGAGAAATGGATCCCCGTAGCCGACCCTGGTTAGTTGGGATAGGGTTGAGTTGTTGTTATTGGTTTTTGACTTTTGTTCTTCCTGAGTATAAAAGGAAATAGTTTAAAATGATGCTCCTAGGAAACTACAACAGCCCTAGTAGGCTAGCAGCTAGTTAAATAGGGCTCATATGTGGACGTATGCTACCTAATGGATTGGGTTTGAGGGTTTATCTTTGTCAGTGCAAAGTCATGCATTCAATTTGCATTGGAAATCCTAATGATAGTCCATGAGTTGCACTTGTTATAATTTATGCTAAGTTTGGTATTGAGATGTATATTTAGTTTTTTGGGATTAATATAATTTTTTTGGGTGAATATTCCTTGGGAAGCAATATTAGTAGATGATTTAAAATCAGTAGATGGAGGATCTTTAGTGAGATATTTTAATTTACCTTGAGATCGAATGAAGGCTATGACGGCTTGAGCCCATAATAGGTAATTAAAAACACCATTGAGCTTAATGGCAATAATCTGGACAGGAGTATGAGCTTAATGTATTGTTTGGTGATATGAGGTGAAGGGGGTATATGGTCTGATGTAGGTATCATTAAGCAAGTAGAGACGACCATGCAATCTACAATGTCCAATCGTCCTCCTGCTCACCAGATCCTGGATCACACAAGAGGAAGAAAAAAAGGTTACTTTACAATTAAGGGACTTGGTAAGATTACTAGCAGAAATTTATGGAGAAACTAGGAACATGAAGAATAGATTCTAAGGTAAGGGATAAAGAGCAACAAATGGATTCCTTTCCAGATATAGGTGAGAGGGACCCATCGGTTACTTGGACTGTATCAGTCCCAGAAGAGGGAGAGTACAGATAAAAGGAGTTAGAAGAATTAGTCATGTGGTCAGTGGCTCCAGTGTCCATAACCCAAGGGGTAAAGACAGTGAAGCATAGTGACCAGCATGAGGAATACTTGATTGAACAAAATATGAACCTGGAGGCATATGCTGATGGAAGACTGGTAGTTGCTGCAGTAGATGGTCTTAGCAGATTTCGGAGAGCTTGAAGTTCTTCTGCTAAGAGCATTTGAGGAGGTTCAGTAGCAGGGCAAGTTTCTATCTGATTGGCCTGGGGTGCTCTGAAGTTCTTGGTCTTCTGTATCTCTTTTTCACGGTGCTTGGCCTCAAAATCTGTTGGTTTCCCATGTAACTTCCAGCAGGTTTATTTAGTATGCCTGTCTTTACGACAATATTCACATCGCATAGGTTCCTTAGCAGGCTGTTTGGAGAACTGTTGAGTGGTCTGGAGAGCTGACCATTCTGCTGGTAATGCCGGCATCATAGCTGTTCGTCTCAAGTCCTCTGATTGGACAAGAGCATAAACCTTTTCTAAATGATGGCAGGGGCTCACGACTGAGGATTTGAGCCCTGATTTGGTCAAACTCAATATTCAGACCAGCTAAGAAATTATATACCCTGAGTTTGTCCTTCGTTTTTTTCATAGCAGTAGCATCGGCAGAGCAGACAGCAGTAAATGTGTCATAATAATCCAATTCTTGCCATAGGCTTCTAAGTTCAGAGTAATATTGGGACATATTAACATCCTTCTGTTTGGTTGCATTCAACTTGACATGAAGGTCATAAATCAACGAATAGTTTCCAACCTGGGAGTAAGTTTCCTTTGTCGCATTCCAAATTTTGCGTAGCATCAAGCAATAATACATATCCCCGGCCAATCTTAGGATCCATGGATCCAATCAAGTAGGCCATCACAATGGAGTTTTCAAATGCCCATTTCTCATAGAGAGTCTTTTGGATCAGGTGCCTTTTTTCGGCTAGTAATATATCCTAGTAAACCTCTGGCAGAGATGGCCATGTGGGCAGTTTTGGTCCGGATCAAATAATTTGTCCCATCCAACTTGAGTGGATTGGGTGCAGTAGCAGTAAACTCAATTTTTAGGTTTTCTGTAGGAGGAGAAATTTCTTCTGAGGGTTTGGCCATGGTAATAACCACTTCTTAATATTGATTTGGTCGTGAAAATAATAATTCTAACAGAACAAATCGATCTTGTCACACACAATCTTAAAAAATACCTAGAACCAGAGATGACGTAGGGAGACATACCAGAAAGAATTGATCTTTTGTGATTGAACGACACAGCTTCAGCAGGTTTCAATCTTCATATTATCCGATAAGGATTAATAATGGCTACTTGTGTTCTTGTTGAATAAATCGATCAGATAGAAGGTATATGTAGGCTAGAACAAGCCAAGAAGACATTGCAACAACTTGTAGCCATCGGAACTCATGGAGTTGTCCTTTGCGATGACCATAGCAAAAAAATATGCACAAAGAACCAGTTCTCACGACATGGAGAACCTCACAAAAAATCAAGCCAGAGGCTCTCGGTGGTCGTTGGTTAGGCCACCGAGATCCATCGGCAGCTAGCTGAAGCGAGAGAGAAAGGGTGCTAGCGGTAATACAAACTGAGAGAGGTGGAGGTGGTGGCAGTACCTAGGGTTAGAATCCCTAGGGTTTTGGCTCTGATACCATGTTGAATCAGAGATGAACGATAAAAATAAGTGAGTTGACACCTCACCCAGCCTTCTTATTTATGGATAAATGAATTTACAAGAAAGGAAAGTAGGTAAGAAAGTAGGTGAGTACATTTTAATCGTGCGGTAGATGGGTGGTGCGGATGATGGTCCATCATCCGCACCACTTGTGTGGAGGATGGCCCATCAGCCGGTCCATATTTCAACAGAAGGTTATATTGGTTATTGAGTGCTTGGATTTCTGGAGTGGATTTCATCTGTTCCAAACCAAATCCACCATTTGGATGGTAGATATAAAGGTTGAATTGAAATTTTGATATTTGAACTTTGCAGGTTCAAACCCAATTTATTTATATTGAGATACTGATTCTAACTTTGTTGGTTTCCAACCTAACCTTATTGAGTTTGTTTCTCAAAGTCCAACCCTTAAGTTTCAATTTCACAGAGAGCTTGAATTATGTTAAGCTTCTGATATCCACTCTCCATTCACTGTTACTGCTGCTCTATGAGATGGAGATTTCCATTGGGAGATGAACACAGTATTGCGGAAGCTGATGACGTTGTTGAGTTCTGGATGGAATCACTCCCTTTGTTGGGAACACTTATGGAGTGTCAACATATTGCAAGGGGAACACCTTGGAGGCTTGAAGGAACATCATATCCATCATTGAGAACAGATTTATCACCATAAAAAATGAAGTCGTTCCCCCTCTGAAGCTGCCCGGAAGGTATACCGTGTACCTAATGAGTCCATCTCTCTGTTGCTCACTTGCTTTGCGTGTCTGTGTGTCTTAATTATGATGTATATTTTGTTTCTTTCTTGTAGGCGTTGTATTGAGTGGAGGAGAAAGTTGTGAATCCCATCTTTTTGGGTATTGCGGTCTCACGCACAAATCCCTACAGGTGCCTAGTACATTAGCCGATTGTTGTGACAAGTAAGTTCCC
Organism: Protea cynaroides; assembly: GCA_028583415.1. Lineage (NCBI taxonomy): Eukaryota > Viridiplantae > Streptophyta > Magnoliopsida > Proteales > Proteaceae > Protea > Protea cynaroides. The sequence goes on along the minus strand of CM053266.1, from coordinate 57,450,214 downwards.
ATCACTTTTTTTCCCTCTTTCCATTAATGTGATCAATTTGCTTATGTCATTCAAGACATGTTTTTGTGCTAGTTATCTAATCTTAAAGGTCAACTGGATTCACACTATTTGAGTCTTTGTGAGTCATCATCATATTTGAGTCTGAGTAGCAAATATGCAGTTAAACAATTATATGGACTCGACTCATCTGCAATGTTTGTTATTTTGTATCAGCAATTAGGTAGGTCTTTCCTTCTCTATTGCTTTTCTTGCTTCTGTCTCTGGGATTTTCCCAGTTTGGTTTGTCTGGGTTTGTTGTTTGCTGTTAGTGACTTTCTGAATAAATGAAGAAGCCTTTTGATGGAGATTGGATACCCCAAACCAGGATCATAGGGATATGAAAGACCAGATTCGAATTAACATCAAGATCCAAAGATCTATTCCACAGAATCAAATCAGACTTGAGTATAATGTAAAGAAACATAATGGGACTGATCCAATGGTTGAATCTTGACTTATGGAGATTTCTTGTTGCAGTGAGATTGCTCCAAAACAGAAACCAGGAAAATAGCAACTGACTCAGAATCACAGGCAGCAAGTAATATAATGATTTCAGTTAACAGAAACAGTAACCGTGAACGATAGAACCAAAAAGAAAGGAAGAGAAACTGAGAAAAGAAAAGGGAAAGGGGTTACGCCAAGGCTTATCACCTATGGCCCATGGTTCGAGGTTTCGGTTGGTTTCGACCGAAATAACTCGGTTTCGAGCCTAGCCGAGACGAAACCCAGGCTTGTAACTGCTTAATACAATATCTCGGTCGAACTCAGCTGGGTTTGACCAGGTTTCATACGAAACCCTTGTTTCGAACCATAAAATGAATCAGAGTCTATATTTAAGTATCGAAACCTTAGTGGTAGTTATCAAGTAGTACTTATTTATGACTAATATCATTTAAGTAAGTACCCCCCATTTGAATCCAATAAAAATAGTTTAAGATTCAAATTCCATGAGGATAAAAAGTTAATCCTCTAGTTCAAGAACAAAAACCGTATTTTTGGGTATGGGGGCGATTTTCAACTTCCAAATGCTAGGCCTTTTTCCAAATTTAAAAATTTCATAAATCTTATTATAGTAAAACATCACTAAAAATCAAGAGTGCGCTAAAATAATCTCTTGTTTTGATGCCTAAAAAATTGTTTACATTCAGAGGACTTTAAATAGCATTTGCGTACTCCGAACAAGGTTTGACCGGAGTGTAACTCTTTTATTATAACTCGGATTTAAGCAATCTCGGTTTTGTTGGAAAGTTGATTATGCTAGCTTTGCAACGAATTCGAGATTACTTGAATCCGAGCGATATTAAAGGAGTTATGCTTCGGTCAAATCATGTTAAAAGTACGTGAATATTAGTCATAAATACGTGTTGCCTACTTAACTCTAGACACAATCTCAGGTCTCATCGTAGACTAACAAACTTGGGTCCACACCACATATTATCATTTTGGATGTTTTCATTTAAACTAATGTGAGAATATGTGTAAAATGGTTAAAATGGGCTATAGAAAAAAACTCAGATCAAGAAAAACACTTTTGGGTGTTGAAACCAAGCTTCGAGATTGACCGAAAAAAATACCAGGTTTCAATTGAGTTTCTGCCGAAACTCGAGATATCTCGGTTTCGAGGATGGTCGAAACCGGCCTCGAAACCGGCACTTCGAACCTTGCTATGGCCTTGGTAGTCTCTCACTACTGGAGGCCTTTCACTCAAACTATATATCATAGCCACCATGCCAAAACAATCTCTCATTTTACTCAAAATTATGGGGAGTATAGTGCCCCTACTTATTTAGAGCCATAAGGCTCAATACCAAGTAGAAACTCTTGTTGCCCAAGGCTTCTTAGAAAATAAAAACTCCCTATTACATTTGTAACAAAGTAAAGAAAGAGGAAGAAGATGGAGATAACCGAGAGAGGGAGAGAAGAAGTGAATGTGTGTGTTCCCCCATTGCCATGTATTTATTAATGATGAAAGCAAATAGTTACAACCTAGTACTAGTAGAACTCTAGAAAGTAATTGTAATATAACTCTAATAACCCTAATGACAATAGGACACACCATGATAAGACTAAACACAATAGGACTCTATTGACACCACATAGTGGATATCGACTTTACTATCTCAACACTCCCCCTTAAGTTGGAACATGCTCTAGCTTGGAATACACAAATAGCAGCACAGTTGCAAACCAAGTAGTAGTAGTATTTGTCAAGGCATTGCCTAGGCGCCCAGGTGCCCTTGTGATGCCTTGGAAAATCGGGCGCCTTGGTCGCCTAGGCACCCCATCAGGTCTCCAACGTCTTGGTTTGCCTTAGCACCTTAACAACTTGATGCAAACCTAAAGGTAAGCAAGCCAAGATCGAAGACTGGTAGAGAATATTATCTGGTGTAAAATAAAAATATGCGATGGTATTGATGGCAGTTGAAGATATGAAGATAAAAGTAGATAGATGACAGTCTAGAGTCCCCTTAGTTGCCCAGCCATAAGAGTCCCACCTAGGCAAAGGTCCATGTTGAATAATGGAATGACTTGTCTAATCCTCTTATTTATAATGTGAGAATGAATACAAAGAAAGAAAGAAGTAGTACAGGTAGTACAATGAGTGTAGTATAGGTAGTACAAATGTACAATACAGGTAGTACAATGAATCTAGACAGTAGTACAATGAATCTAGACAATGAAAAAGAAATAAAGATAAATTAATATTCTCAACAGTTTTAATCCATTATGATGTATGGGGCCCTGCCTATTGTGTATCTACTTCTGGTTACTGATGGTTTGTCTCATTTATTGACTGCTTCAGTTGTACCATTTGGATATACTTGATGCGATAATAGAGTGATGTGGCCAATTGTTTTCAGTTATTTCATAAGATGGTTCATAACCAATTTGATGCTATGGTGAAGATTCTTCGAACTGATAATGGCAAAAAGTACATTGATGGGTCCTTCCAGTTGTATTTGTCTAATCATGGGATCATTCATCAGACTAGCTACGTCGATATTCTTGCTCAAAATGATGTCGCTGAACGAAGAAATCGTCATATCTTGGAAGTGGCATGGTGTCTCGTTTATTATGACTGTCCCTACTCAATATTAGGGCGATGCAGTTCTTATGGCAGCCACCTTATCAATTGTCTGCCTTCTCGTGTCTTGGCCTCTCGCTGCCCTCTTGATGTGCTCATGGGCTAGTCTTCTTTTGTGGTTCCTCTTCAGATTTTTAGTTGTGTGGTGTTTGCTTGCAACCATCATGTCCATGGCAAACTCGATCCCTGAAGGCTCCGTTGTATCTTCCTTGGTTACTCTGCCACTCAGAAAGGTTACAAGTTTTATCATCCTTTGACTCAGCGACTACTGGTCACCATGAATGTTATCTTTCATGAGTCTAAAGCTTATTATTTGGCCCCTCTTCAGGGGGATTTTTCTACTTGAGATGTTCGGGAAGATGTGCCTATCATTGTTCCGCTTTAGTCTCTTATAGTGGTTGAAACTGAGGGTGTAACAAGTCAAGAACAATTTTCAGCTCCGTCCCAACCTCAAGGGGTACCTTCTCGACCTATTCAACCGCTTCTCAAAGTATTTGTTCGACGTAAGCAAATACCAGAGACCACCCCCACTGCACCTAGCCAGTTGTCCTCCATTCTGAATTCAAGTCTTCCAAATCCTTCCTCTAGTAAGTCTCTTCCTCCTAGTGATTCTCTTAGAGATCCTATTCTTGGCTTACTTATTGCTATTCGTAAGAGCATCAGAACATCTACTTAGCATCCCATCTCTTATGTTGTTGCACATGATTTGCTGTCTCCCTCCTTCCATATTTTTGTTTCTTCGTTATCGTCTGTTTCCACTCTTAACTCCTGGCAGGATGCACTGCAAAGTCCAAGGTGGAAAGAGAGAGATGAGTGCACTTGGGAAGATTGATATGTGGGATATGGTGCTTTTCCTTCCAGGAAAGAAACCTATAGGATGCAAATGAGTTTTTGTTGTCAAACAAAAGGCTGATGGATCAGTGGACTAATATAAAGCAAGGCTAGTTGCTAAAGGATTCACTCAGACAGATGGGATCGGCTAGCAGGAAACTTTTGCTCCAGTAGCAAAAATGAACACTGTCAGAGTAATCATCTCATGTGCCATTAACTAAGGATGAGATCTTCAACAATTTGATATAAACAATGCTTTCCTCCATGGGGAACTTGAAGATGAGGTCTATGTGGACATCCCTTTTGGATTTGCTTCTCAAAAAACTCATGGCAAAGTTTGCAAGTTGAAGCGAGCTTTGTATGGCTTAATCAGTCTCCAAGAGCGTGGTTTAGTCGTTTCCATCAAGCTATGATATCGATTGGTTATAAACAAAGTAATGCTGATCATACTTTGTTAATTAAGAAGACTAGTGAGCACATTACAGTTTTAATCGTCTACGTAGAGGATATTGTTATTAGTGGCAGTATTGCTGATGAAATATCCAACCTGAAGACTTACTTGGGGATAGAAGTTGAAATCAAAGACCTTTGTAAGCTAAGATATTTTCTTGGGATCGAAGTTGCTCATTCAGCTCAAGGTATCTTCTTCTTACAACAAAAATACACTCTAGATCTCTTATCAGAGACAGAAATGCTAGGCTGTAGACCAGCAAATACTCCTCTAGAGCCTCATTTTCATGTCAAGCACGAGGTTGGAGACAGTTGATAATGGTAGCTATTAGTTGTTAGTTGGATGACTGATATACTTGTCACACACCTGACCTGACATCACTTGCTGTAAGTGTACTCAGTTAATATATGCATGATCCTTGTTCTTCTCACCTAAAGGCCGCAAATAGTATTTTACGATATTTAAAATCTGCTCCCGGAAAAGGTGTTCTTTTCTTTCCTCATAGCCACTTTCGTATTGCGGCCTTTACTAATGCCGGTTGGAGCTGGTGTCAGGGCGATCGCCTTGGGCCTTATGTGTGTTTTTTTTTTCCTTTTGATCTATGAATTTGCTTCACAGGATTTATTAGGCTAGACAGGAACAACATTTACCAGACAGTACTTATTTATGACTAATATCATTTAAGTAAATGTTTTTTTAATTCATTTACTTAAGATATTATTCATAAATAAGCAAATACCCCCTATTTGAATCCAATAAAATATTTAAAATTCAAATTCCGGAAGGATAAAAAGTCAACCCTTCGGTTCAAGAACAAAATCGTATTTTTCGGGTGCGGGGCGATTTTCAACTTTAAAATGCTGGCTTTTTTCCAAATATAAAAATTCCATAAATCTTATTATAGTAAAGTATCACTAAAAACCAAGAGTGCGCCAAAATAATATCTTGCTTTGATGCCCAAAAAATAATTTACATTCGTCGACTTTTACGGATTCGCGTACTTGAACAAGGTTTGACCGGTGTAACTCCTTCATTATACTTCGGATTCAAGCAATCCAGGATTTGTTGGAAAGCCGATTATACTAGCTTTGCAATGAATTTGAGATTGCTTGAATCCGAAATATATTAAAGGAGTTACACTCAAGTAAAATTTGTTAAAAATAAGTAATGTTAGTCATAAATACGTGTGCCTACTTAACTCAATTATTTGTTTCTTTGTTGTTTTTCTTATATTAATTAGCTGTCTTAAATGTTTATTTATGTAGAATGCCGCATATATATATAAACATTAATATAGCATTAATATATTAAAAATATAAAAAAATACACTAGCAACGCCTTGGTCGCCTAGGCGACGCCTAGGCGGCGCCTAGGCGCCTAGGCGCCCAGGATGGCCTCAAACGCCTTGGATCGCCTTGTCGCCTTGACAACTATGGTCACGATGACAGGAGATCTATCTCAGGCTATTGCATGTTTGTTGGAGGCAATCTTGTTACTTGGAGGAGCAAGAAACAAACTGTTGTTGCTCGGTCTAGTGTTGAAATTGAGTTTCGAGTCATAGCCCATGGCATTTGCTAACTCCTTTGACTTCGGGGTCTTCTTCAGGATTTGTGTGTTCTAGTTGAATTGCCTATGCACTTGTCCTATGACAATAAATTAGCAATCAGCATTGCACATAATCCTGTTCAACATGATCGCACTAAGCACGTAGAGATTGATTATCACTTCATCAAGGAGAAGCTAGAACAAGGAGTTGTATGTGTTCCTTTTGTTCCGTCTGATGCTCAGTTAGCAGATGTCTTTACTAAAGGGCTTAGTAGTAAGAAATTTGTTCCTATTAGTAACAAGTTAGGCATATTTGATATTTACGCCAACTTGAGGGGGAATGTTGTAATTGTAAGTTTATGTCTAGGTTCATTGTATCTTGGTAAGTTACCATAGTCTTTGGTAGGTTGTATAAGTCTTTAGAAGGTATGGTATAAGTTAATCTTGGTTGGCTATGTCACCATAGTCATCCTATGTTTAGTGGTTATGAGTGGTTAGTCATCATTACCATATTTATGATGAGTGGTTGGTAGGTATCCCAATATTTATGTAAAAGTAAATCTTTTTTTCCTATTAATAGATAAAACCTCTGTCATATTTGACAAGCCAAGTATTCCCTCATTAATTCAACACTTACTAATGAGTATATAGTTTGCAGTTAGTGACTCTTGAAGAAGTGAAGCCACCTTTTTCCCTGTTCTTTTATCTTCCTGAATGATTATATATATATATCAAGCTGCATTTGGGGCTGTTTTTGAATGATTATGGATCATTTATATACTACTATAAGGATAACAATTTATATAAAACAATTGATTGGCAACTAAGAAGGCAACCAAAAAAGGGAGCCAAGGCTACCTTTAGTTAGATATCTATTTCAGTTTCATTGACATATTTCATGGAATGTTTAGTATGATTTGTGCATCCAATTTTAATTGATTGAAATCGATTTCAAATGAAATCCTGAAAAAAGTGGAGACATGTTTCATTGATTTCACCCTCAACTTGTTTCAACAAATTTAAGGATTTCCTGAACACAGCCAAATGAATTTTTCTAATTCTTGAAATATTTTCAATTGATGCAACCAAACAAACTTCAGTTTTTTGACCAAGAATCTACTTGTTGACTTCTTTCAAGAAATGAACTTGAAATTGAAATTGAAATCCGTCCAAAGGAGGGCTTGTGGAGAAGGGGCTGGGGTGGGCTTGCCTAGATAATGAATATAAGGATAATGAGGATCAACGAAAATAAAAACCTGTTATTGATGGACAATAGGTGAATCTTTTATTGATGAAGAAATCAGCTAACTGTGTTATTCATCTCTCCATGAGTTGGGTCCTGCTGATGGCAATGCTGAAGGAGGGACTTCTTTCTCATGTGTTGTAATTTTTCTTTTTTTTTTTCCTTAATATAATTCTTTTGATCTTTTCTCCCTATCTTGTGGGATAATAGAAAGACATTTCTTTTACTATAGTAATTGTACAACATTTGGTTCAAATGGAAAATATGGAACTGTATAGAGCAGGGTTCTGAATTAAAAGATTGATTAAGGGCAGAAAGATAGGGCTAAAATGGTTTAGGTCTCTGGTACATAAATGAGAAAATTTTGGGGTTTATTGTTGAGGAAAAGTTATTTGAGAAGGATCCTTTCTGAATTTTTGAGCTTTGTTGGATGAACCTTTGGTAACTCTTTTGTATTTAAAACTTGGTTCAGATTGGTTGACTTTACATGGGTTGTGTTGTATTGAATTTTTATTTTTATTTTTATTAAACTTAAATGGGTTAGATGAGTACACATGGGGACATGGGGTTCATATTGGGATTATACGGATGACTAACTCAGCTTGGGTTCATATGAATTGGGTGGGGCAGGAGTTGGTACAAAATGGGATTAGGTGATGAATTATATAACTCCATATTATTGATCTCTCTCTTGGGATATTAAGAAGACATTCATTTGACTATGGTCATGATATAGCATTTGGTTCAAGTGGAAATTCTGGGACTGTTTGGAGCAGGATTCTGTCTTAAAAGATTGATTCAGTGTAGAGAGACAAGGCCAAAGTGTTCTAGGTTTCACATACATAAATAAGGAATTCTGCAGAATGTTGAGGAAAATTTATTTGAGAAGGGCACTTATGGCTGAATACATGCAATTCATATCTGAATTTTTGAGCACTGTTTCTTGAACCTCTGCTAACTCTTTTTTATATGATGATAGTTCAGACTGGTTGAGTTTATATGGGTTGGGTGGGATTGAAGGGTCCATGTTGGGATTAGATGGATGGACTGATTCAGCTTGGGTTCATACTAATTGGGTGGGAATATAGTTGGTGGTTCAAAGTGGGCTTAGAGGGTTTTGGTTGAGCTTCCTTTTGTGAGATTGGCAGATTGTGTTGTGGGCTCATATTGGATTTAAATGAATTGGTGTGAGAAATGGATTGAGTTTAATGTGGATTCAAATAAATCAGATACTAAAGGATTTTGGTTTGTGTTTTTTTCATGAGAGCTTCATCAATTTGTATTGCTTATTAAATGCTTGCTTTGGAATCTTTCCCCCACCTTTCTGTCTCTCTCTTATAGAGTTTCTCTCCACGGCCTTTAGTTGAAAGTAATTTTTTGGAATGGTTTGAAGTTTGAACCACTGAAAGTACAAGGGTAAGAGTCTTCCACCTGGTTCGTATTGTTTTTAGATAGGCCAAAGGAACCTTGACACATTTGTCAGTCTCAGAGCAACCCACCTCTCCAATGGTTAGAAATGGCCAGATCAACTTTGAACGCCTGATGTTTTTGGTTTCATGAGGTTCTGTGCCTGCTGGTTGGTTACTAAGTTTCAGCCATCTGAGGGGTGCTGGATCCTAATTACTGGGTCTAAAGTTGAGTTCTGCCTTCAGGTAAGCATTTTAGGTTTCATTAATCAAAGATGGAGAAATGAAGTATTAGAATGGAAATACTTCAATGGCTGTTCTTTCCTATTAGTATGATGTGGAGGAGATGAATCTTGGGCATGGAAAAGTATTTTGAAGGCAGGTGATATTATTTTGAAAGAACTCAAATGGGTTGATAAAGGAATAATATTTAAGTGTGGACTGATGTGTGGTTTCCAGTTCTCTGGGATGGTCAGATTCATTCCAAGCAGGCTTTAGTGAATGACCTTTTTTGGACATTAAATGGTGATATAGTGGAATACTCAACTTCTCAATAGTTATTTTGTTGTAGTTAGGAGGAGGTTCGGTCTGTGCCCAAAATTTCCTTTAGTGTGCTAATGGTGCTGATCAACTTATCTAGAAGTGCTCCATTCAATGTAATGTAGTTTTTACTAACCACTCTCTTGATTTGTGGAGATGAATTCTCTTCTGATTAAGAAAGGAATGTAACATTTTAAGGGCTGAGGTTTCCTGTCCAGCTGTGTGCATCCTGCCAACGCAGGATCCGATGGGAGGTTAGGTACAATCCAAGAGGAGGGGTATGAGAGGGTCATTTCACAGTCCACGTGTGAGGGAGTAGAGAAGGGGGGTACAGCAGGACATAAAACGTATAAAGTAGGGGACTGAACCTAAGCATTTTACATAGAAACAAGTGGAGCATTAGGGATTCTTTTGTTGTCTGAGGTGTTAAGGAATGGCTTCATTGTTATTTTCTTAAACATAATAAAATTAGTATAAGCTTTAAATAGAGAATTGGTGAAACAGGATGTAATCAACTCCATTTAGCTGGAAAAAGGCTTAGTTGAATTGGGTTTTAATATGATTTTAGTATTGGAAAGGAGGGGTAACATCTCGTATACTATCCAATCCACTTAAGTAAAGTTTTCTAGGCTTCTTGATGATCCTAATATCTGCCACGTGGCTGTTTAGTTGGCACTGGAATTTTATGAAAATGGTGCCTAATTCATTTAGTCGTGTGTACATGAAGCTCTTGGAAAGTGGTTGAAGTCGACTTTGGATAATTTGGTTAGGGAAATTACACGTACTACCTTTGAACTATGAACTAATTTCACCTACCACCCACTAGTTTCTGACAATTACACCCACTCCCATTTAATTGATGGTGGAAACCCAAAAAATTGAAAGTCAGTTTTACCCTTATGGTTTTAGGTTGAGGAAAATTAAAATGACAATTTTAACCTTTTGTGCTTTCTTCCTAAATTGTTTGTCTTCTTCTACCTGTCACCACTATATCTCCTCCTCTCTTCAATTTCACTACCACACCCTTGCACTGCCACTTCCCCGTTCCCTCTTCTTTTCTATCGATGATGCAATAGTTGGAATGGGAGGTCTGGTGGATTCCTCCTCCGGCGAGATGTTGCGGCTTCTACAATTCATCACCCCTTCTTCAAAGATATCCTCTCCTCTCCTCTTAAGCTTCTGGTTCTCCCATTTTCTTTATCCAGATACTCATATTCATCAAAATCTTCAAAACATATTAGAATTTTTTCTTCCTAAATTGTTTGTCTTCTTCTATCTGTCATCACCATATCTCCTCCTCTTTTCAATCTCACTACCACATCCTTGCACTGCCACTTCCCCGTTCCCTCTTCTTTTCTATCGACGATGCAATAGTCGGAATGGGAGGTCTGGTGGATATCCTCCTCCGGCGAGATGTTGCAGCTTCTACAATTCATACCCCTTTTTCCAAGATATCCTCTCCTCTCTTCTCTTAAGCTTCTGGTTCTCCCATTTTCTTTGTCTAGATCTACTCATATTCATCAAATTTTCAAAACATATTAGGTCTGTTGGCTCCCTTCATGTTATGAACGCCAGTTTTTCTCCTCCACCCAATAGAGATGAGAATGGATTGGGGGGAAATTTCAGAGACTGTTCTTTTAATCTTGAAACTGCTACTGATATCTGATTGTAAGCGGAAAATATTTGCAAGCGGAAAATATTCCAAATTCACTGTAGGTATAAACTTTGGCTGAAATCACCAGATTAGAGCGCAAGGAGTCGCATTCATGGCCATGTACCTTTCCCAGTTGCCGTTCCCACGATTCCCACCACTAGTCATCACAGTTGCACAGCTGAATTGACACTAATAGATTTCAGTCGTGCAGAATCTTCAGATTTTTAATTAAAAAATGGCAGCAATAGTTGGAACGTCCTCCATCCTTCACTCCAAATTGCATTTGTTTTGGTCCTGGAATAAAAACTCAATAAAACCCTAGAAACCGACATGGCTGCTCAAGTAAAAGATTGCTCCTGTTTTCTTCTTCCAAATCCAACGAGTTTAGCAACTTTAGGTTTAGAGATAAAGAGAGTTCCGAAACCACTGCACCGTGGCTTGCAAAAGGCCAAATCCGAAATGGACTCTCTAGTTGAGTGCGTTGGCACTGGAATTGACCTCGAATGCATCGTCTTTGCTCCTCCGGAATCCTCCTTTGAGACCGACACTTTGTTGCAGCCGAAGAGCTCAATGTTGCCCCTTAAAGATGCAAAGATTTCCGATCAGGGTTTTGCTCAATGTTATCACTCTTTCATGCTCGCAAACCCACGAACCACTTCTAGAATGAATGAATTCATCTCACGAACTCTCTTTCTCCTGCTTCTCTTTCTTTGTTATCCCAACTACTGCATTGCCAGGTTTACGATTGTAAGTTTCAATTTGGGGAAATGGGTAGGGTAAAAACATCAAGTCTCATTAAGGGTAAATATGACATTTCAACTTCCATTAAGGGTAGTTTTGTTTGTAAATTTTTTTAGTATGAGCTGACATCATCATCTAACGGAAATCTGTTAATGGAGTTGGCCTTCTTGTTATATGTTTTTGAATTAGGGGTGGTATGTGTAATTGTTAGAAACTAGTGGGTGGTAGGTGTAATTAGTCCATAGTCCAAGGGTAGCACGTGTAATTTTCCCATTTGGGTAAAAAATTGAATAATGATTCAAATGTAGGAGCTAAGTTAAATTAGACCAACAAATTTGACACGTGATTAATCAACTGTTGTGTCACTATTTTGCCATAAAAATATTCGGTTGGTTCATGCAGAGCTAAAAGCACTGAAAGTTTATATCATAATAGAAATTACTCTGTTCTTGGAGAGGCAGGAACACACAATTCTCTGCGCTAAATCATTTCCCTACTGTTGGTTCAATTGTCATGTTTTTATATTAACAAAAACTGCATATTTTCATTTATGTAATAGAATACTGGGTCTGTTGGCTATTACTGACAAAAACTCAGCAAATTTAATCTGATTTCAGTTTTTTCCTTGCTTTTGGTGTTCACTCGTGAGGACTTGTCCTAAGTTTCAGTAGTAGACATTATATATTTTATTTGAAAAAAAAAGTGAATCTTTTATTGTATTCAATGGGTAAAATTTTCAAGAGTTCCCATTCCAGTGAGGCAAAACAAAACATGACAAGCTTTAGGAATGTTCTTCCTTCATGCTTAACTATGCAGTACAATGTTCTTCAGGGTTAAACCCATTGATGATACTTGAGAAAGAAATGGCAAGAAATTGTTGTACAAATAATTTTTTTCTGGGAAGTTTCAAATTCTATACTTGTACTTCCTATATATATATATATATTTGATTATTGAAATGTGATAGTTTTGGTCGTGTGTGAAAAATATTTCAGCATGTCGGCTGCCAAAAGTTTACTGGAATGATTACATAGATATCTCTCCTAGTTCGATCACACTACAACTGAATACCTTTCTTTGTTTTTTTTTTTACATAAAAATTTTCAAGTACAGCTACATATCGAATCTGTTAATGTCAATGTCAATTTTCTTGTCTTTTCATTTCTATCTATTTCTTTCTAAACAAACAATCCTTTATTTTCTTTTTATTTATTTATCTGTTTTGGTTAGAATGATAAAGATGTATTTGATGGTTGCGGATGATGTGCTATCGGAAAGGGTGGTGCTACAGATGCATTTTAGAGTTGTGGTTCATTTGTGCGCTTTTGGCCAACTTTCAATGGTTCCATCATTTACTTTTGCTGAATGCTAAAATAATGAAAAGTTTCACAACCAGCTGCTTGTTTCATCAACTGTTTATTTTTTGGGTAGGTAGGTCCCAAGAAGAGTTGAACTCATGGCGGCCTCTTTGAGGTGTTTCCGTGTTGATCTTTACCTACTGAGCTACTCCTTGGGGTTTTGTTTCATCACCTTTATATGGTGACAGTCTTGATCTCTTTAGATGACCAGTAGCTTGGCAGTAGCATTCAATCCTCCCCCTTTCTTGTACACAAAATTTTTTTATTAGAATTAATAATCTCATAACCAAAACATTTCAAAGTGCTTTTTTTTTGGGGTTAGTTATTGGTATCAGAAGTGTTTGAGATATTTTGGAAGTCACAATGGAGATCTGAGCCATCTAAACCATTCACTTTTGCTTAGAGTTGGGAGTGTATACTAATGGCTAGAGTATTGATACACATGCATGGGCATACACGAGAAGCATACTAATACATGGGTATTTAATTGAATTAAACTTTGAAATTTGACACATTGGTAATCTATACTATGTTATCTCTTTCCAATGGTCGGAATGGGCACATCATTTGTATAGTATCTTGTGAGGTTGGAAAAGTAACAAACCCTTGGGACGATAAAATATTTTGCCTTTCTGTAATTTTTAATATTTTGGTGAATAGTTTTGTGGCACAAACCATGTAATCTCACGTGGTCTACACCCTTGATTTTGCCACATGGAAGGATGATGTGGCGATCCTAAAATGAAAATCTAGGAAATTGAATGAAAAATCGAAATTCTAGAAAATTATTTTGAGTGGTTATATATAAAATTTCATCCTCAAATTCAATTGTTCACCTTCCCATGTATGCCACGCCTATAGTTTTTTTTTTGGTAAATACCACCCCTATAGTTCATGCACCTTATTTGTGGGCCCATTTTTATCAATGCTTTATTTTGTCATAGCATATTCTGTTTAGGCTGAAACTGAAATGTAAACAGAAGACCTCAGGATCTCTCAATTCAACAAATTGCCACGTGGCATATATTTGTCTCCCACTTTCTATCATCAGCCATCAAACCCATTGATTGCCTAATGTGGCAATTGAATAAATAAAGGATCCTGTAGATTAAATTACGTAAATTTTGCAGCAAATTCAATCATACGATTCATTATTAATGTTTTTTTTTTAAACTTTGTATAAGTAGCTGTTTAATTTTAGCCAAATTCAACTTATTGATTATGCCACATGGTAAGGTTCTTAAGGGTGACGTGGACAACTTTGCATCAAATTAGAGTTACAATTGAACTGCGACATGGCATAAAACCTGTAAGGACAAGTTGTCTCTTCTATTTTGCATCTGAGGTTCTTAGCCTCCTAGCAGTCATGAATCATGCAGTTGGGTGGGACCCTCGAAAAGGGTGTCGAAGTGGCTGACCCATCAAACAAAAATTTAAGTTAGAATTTGTATTGTAATGAGGCGGAGCTGGAGAATATTCTAAAACTAGCAAGACCTTAACAATGCCCATACAAGTTACACCCTTTTGGCTTTAACCAGTTGAAGTACTAATATTCTCTTGGTAGGTAAGTAGGAACCATCATGAAGAGACATTTAAACTGAAGCTCAATAAAATAAAAACCTATTTCAATCAAGGGGAGCCTCGATCATGCTTGATGACAATGTTCTAGAATGGTTTCACTTAAGCTCTGTGTAACATTTTTTTTTATGTTAAAAAAATTTTCGATGTTTATTTTTAAATATATAAGAAAGATGGATTTTCTTTTCTCTTGCCAGAAATCATTATATTTTATCTCTTGGAAAAAATATTAAAAAAAAAAAACCTAAAATTTTATGTAAAAACATTGAGTCTGAGAAAAAGAAAAAAAAAAAAAAACTTTAGATGGATTAGGAATACAATGAATATTTGGTGTTAATTAAGTAGTAGACAAGGAGTTCATCATAATGTGGATGCTTACGAGTGTGCTTCAATTATTGTTCTTTTCATTCCTCTACTGTAGAAGTGCTTTGTTATTCGGATCCATAGATGCTCCCACCAATAAAGGGAAACTTTTTTTTATCTTTTTAGGTGGTGATGTTCATCGTTTCATTGTCGATTCATGCTCATGGGTTGCATGAAAAACCCACCCTTTATGACCATGTAAGGCCAGGTCTGGTAAGGATTAATTGGGCTTTGGGTTGCCTCAAGTGATGACTAAACATGACTTAACTATTTTTCTTTTGGTAAATGTGAACTGTTTGAGGGTTTTTTATTTTTATTTTTTAATGCTCATTTTATTTCTCCACATTTTCTAGTGCATAAGCAATCTATTTTGCTATGCCCATCACTTGTTGGATTAGGGTTGAGGTTTGATGTCAACTGGGTCATTCTTGGATTAGGTAAAACGTGTATCGGCATTCAATACGGACGCATCAGTACATTAACTATGTCAATCGAGTTGATCACTGCATGATTTAGTAATTATTCTCCACGACATAATATGCCAAGAGTGGGTATTTCCATGGGCGGCGATTCTAGTCTAATATCTACTATACTATATTCTTTTGTGTTTTTTCTTAAGATATTTTGACAGTTGAAAATACAAGGGGAAATATCTAAATAGCTGTAACTTAAGGAACTATTAGATTTGAAGATTTTATAAATATCAAGGGTATTCTATCAATATAATGATGTAATAAATGAGTAACTCAACCCTGGTAAAAAAATAAAGGGTTTTCTGGTTGATAAACCGGTACCCTGGTGTCCGTGAGATTTACACAAACTGCTCCCCCCCTCCTGTGAAATTACCATTCTATCCGTTATTTATGAATTTCTCATAATACCTCTATTTTCGACGTCTCCTTCTGGTATGGATGTCAATGGTCCTTGACACCAATCGGTGTCAAGTAAAACGACCCAAAAATAAAGGGGATTGATTTAGAGAATTTTCCATAAAAACCAAGGAGAAAACCCTTTCTTTACAATACATGAACCATGGACCATGTTTCCTATCTATTTGAAGAATAAATGTAAGGGTGGCAGGGTGCATTTAGCATTAAAGAGACAGTATCGAAAAACTTTTGGTTTCTACTTGACCCTTAGAGGTCACGAATCCAAACAGAGAAAAGGAGGAGAAAAAGGATGTTAAAAGGAAATGGAAGAAAAGAGTATATGAGAGAGAGAGAGAGAGAGAGAGAGAGAGAGAGAGAGAGAGAGAGAGAATTGGGTGGTGGGGGTGGGAGTGGGTTGCAGCACCACGTGACCGACCACCGTGGTGGACGTCGTGGTTGGCTTCAAATCCACGCTAACAGCCAAAAATCCAACCACAAAAAACCAAACCCAAACCCTAAGAAACAGCACCTAGAAGACAACATACAGCAACAGATACAAAAGCGAGAGAGAGAGAGAGAGAGAGAGAGATTAATATGATTAGCACATTTGACAAAGTGTCCACCATGGTTGGCCACTAACGTTAGTGTGTATCTCTTTGTGACCTTTCTTTCTCTTCCCTCTAATGCTATCTAATGCTAGTGGTTACCTTTTCTCTCTTTTATCCCTCCTTTATTACTCTTACCAGTTACCACCACCTCTTCATAATCTTCCCTCACCTTGATTAAGCTTTCTTTCGATTTGAATATCATAACATAACAATGTTAGCTGCAACCAGGTACCTGCAGAGATTTTTATAAAATGAGTAGTCAATGAGTACTGATGGAGAAACAACCTGCTAACAATAACATCAAGGAAGAGCCCTTGAGAAAACCATCTCTTGTTACTTCTGTTGGTGGTGTTGATAGGTTGAAGAGAGATGAATGGAGCGAAGGTGCAGTCACAAGCCTCCTTGATGCCTACGAATTAAAATGGGTGCTGAGAAATCGAGCAAAACTCAAAGGCCATGACTGGGAAGATGTGGCTCGTCATGTCTCTGCACGAGCTAATTCTACTAAGTCTCCTAAGACACAAACTCAGTGCAAGAACAAGATTGAGTCCATGAAGAAACGATATCGATCCGAGTCCGCCACCGCCGACCCTTCCTCCTGGCCTCTCTTCCATCGTCTCGATCTCTTGCTCCGCGGCCGTGTTCAAACTCCTCCTCCTCCTCCTCTTGTGCAACTTGATCAACAACCACCACCGGCACCACCACCACCACCACCACCTCCACCACCACCTCTATCTTTTGGCATCCAGCAAGACTCTAATGAATCACACCAAGTTCAACCAGCTGGGTCCAAGGTTTGTAACAAATGCCCTGACCCATTTAAATTTTTTCCATTATTGCTATAGTTCTTGGTGTGGTTCCTTTATATTAAACCATATGTGGGTCATAACTCATATCATACATTCATTGTGAACAACTGTCTAGCTCAGTTGAGTGTAGGCACCCATGAAGTCGACTCCTGTCACATTTCCCTCCATCCCTTCCCTCGTTCGGTAGTGTAGAAGTCGCCTATGAACGCCTGTAAAGTGGGATGACTAAAAAAAAAAAAAAAAAAAAAAATTCATACATTCACCTTGTGATTCGTTCATGATTGATATTGGTGTCTCCTACACTTTCTTGGAATCATTTGGTTTTGCTTTTGTGAGATGTGTATTGATTAGATCATGTTCATTAATGTATGTCTACAATTACTTTTTTAACAGGAAGATGGTGGAGCAAAATTATTAGAACATGGATCAGATAAAATACCCATGGAAATGGATAGTAGCACACCAATCTCTGATGGACAAAGCGAGAAGTTGAAGTCAATGAAAATGAAGACGAGAATTAAGAGGAAGAAGAGACGAATGAGGGGAGATTGGGATGTAGCAGATAGTGTAAGGTTGTTGGCTGAGGTAGTGGTAAGATCAGAGCAGGCACGAATGGATACCATGAAAGAACTAGAGAGAATGAGAGCTGAAATTGAGGCCAAGAAGGGAGAGATGGATCTCAAGCGAACGGAGATTATAGCAAATACCCAGTTGCAGATTGCAAGGCTCCTTGCTGGGGATGCCAAAGGCATTGATTCTTCATTGAGGATTGGAAGGAATTGAGTTCTAAGTACTATCTGTGGTCTAATATGTAAAATAAAGAGAATAAAGAGATAGCTATAGCTTTCACTTTATTATATCATCAATTTAACACTTCATCGACTTAGTTCTTGCATTATAAGGAAATAACAACATTAATTAATGCTGGATTAATAGAATTTGAACAAGTTAAAAGCGCCATTACCTAGTCTTTGGTAAAGCATAGGTGGGATACTGAGAGGAGTGAGTAACTAGGAGATGGTCCTAACCCTTGGCATTTTTTGTGCAAAAAAGCCGTTTTTAAGACTCAAACTTGGGTATTTGACTTGGCAGCCCGACCATTTTGTGTCTGGATCCTCATGTGGGTACCCTCCCCTTAAATCTCACATTGTCCATTGGGCGCAGGACGACGGCGTGAGATTCGGGTGAAGGTACATTTGCTAGTCATAGATCGATCTTGATTGTTTTCCAGACAGTGAAGAGAGTAGAAAAAAAGAAACCCCAAAGTCTGACCCACTTTGCCTTCAATACTGGCTTCCAGTTGAGTCGGGCCTGGTAATTGTGACAAGTTTGGTTGCAAAGAAACTGAAGGGAGGGAAAAGAAAATTTGGAAGAATAATTAAACATTGAAAAAAAAAGAAGAATGATAACTCCTACGCTTAGTTTGGATATCATAAGAAATCCAACTGCAGGGAGTTGATCAGTCTTTTAGACTTGTACTGTACTGATTAGTAACTCGGAATTGGATGTCTTTCCACCAAAGTCATTAATTCCTCTATCACAGACTCCACAACTTTAGGTGCAGGTATACTTCACCTGGGTGAGGAGGAATTTTTTTTTTTTTGGGGGGTGGTTGGTGGTTGGGAGCTGTTAGGTATAATGTATCTTTCTTATTCCTTAAATATGAACTTTTGGTGCAGGTCTCATTCCTATTGGTTGCAGGAATTAAGAATAAAAAATGGAGGTTATAGATCCCATGATAAGTAGGAAACTCCTGATCAATATGTAATGTGATTTATGGCAATTTCTCACTGTTTGGATTCCAAATTACTTTTGTTTTGGACCACTAAAAGAGGGGGAAATAAGAATGCATCTTTGGGGGGTGGGGCTGGGGGGTGACTGGTGAGGGAGAAAGCTAGAGATGTGATGAATATGATTTGCAGACCCCATTGATCTCTTCTAAGACATTTATACTTCAACTTTTTATGTTTTGTCTTCATAATGATGAGTTAATTAATGATATTTTCTATGATTGTGTCTTACGCAATTGAAATATGGAACTCTTTAGTGTTACTGTCACCATCTTTATTTATTTTTTGTTGATATTTATGGTTGATAAGTCTCAAAAATCTTCCCTTTCAATGTGTTCAAGCCTCATTCTCTAATGGATATGGAAGGAGAAGGTTTTTCTCCATATTGGGTGAACGTGGAGAAAGAAAACCAGAGGACTGGATCATTTAATGATCTTGCCCCCATGTATGATCAATGCCGATAATATCCTTTACTGTTCTTAGATCCTAATCTAATCCCACCAAAGACAGAACGTGAAATGGGTGATGAAAAACTGTCCCATTAAGGAAAGCTAGAAATCATAAAGTGTTCAGGATACCATGATGATGACAAGAAGTGCTTTCAGCTGTTTTGTTCTATTAGGGAAGCGCTTGTAGTGCAATGGAGGCTGGTGAGTGTTGGTGGGAGGTCGAAGGATTCGACTCTTTTACCCCCATCTAGAGCAATGCTATGCAACCCAATTTCTCCATCCTCGACCTCTACCCCACCATGTGCCCAATTCCCCTTCGGGCCACGCCTGTGGTGGACCCACCTTGGTACAAAACAAAAGGCTATTTTATTCTATTGGATGCTAAGAATTGCAACTAGGCCTTTCAAACCACAACCTGGATGGCATCTACTCAAACATTGATGGAGCATCCCATGTGAACTCTAGTTGATCAGCTTCCATTTGAGGAGTCAGCATGGATGAAAATGGATCCTGGAAGATGGGGTTTTATGGGTTACAGTGAAAGCTTCCAAGTTTTATGTTGGAATAGGGTGGTCTATGATCTGTCATTGTTTAGTGGACTCTAAGAGAGTTCAGGTAAAGTTAAGCTGTGTAGGCCCATATTCAATCTGAAGATCCTCTGGCCTCATTTTGAATTAGATGACATCCAAAGCTTATATAGCACAGCATGGAAAATTTGAGGCACATCTACATCGTTGACTAGTTGGGAACAGTTTGTTGCTATGCTACCCTTGCGAATGTAATGGGCCTTTCTCCAATAAATAAATAAGATTTTTCCCTTTGGGGGCGAGAGAGAGAGAGAGATCATCAGATCGTATCCAACCCTTCATAAAACTTGAGAAAATGGGGTCCTTTTCTCCAATATGCTAAGTGTTGCCGTTAGATTTCAGACTGATGTTTTGAGGTGGGTCCTGCGCTTCAAATGACAACAAACTAGCACAAGATAGTTGGACTCAGGATCCGGGCAAACATTAAGAGGGGAGTAGTAGGTAGAAAGAGAGTGAATAGTAACTGTTAAATCAGAATGATGCAATCTTGGTAGGGGAGCTTTTTTTTAGGGTGGGATGTGGGTCCCACCTAATGCATTTGTAACCTTGCTGCTGAATTTGCTATGGATGGGTATGCCCCGGGCTGGAATATTGACAAGTAGGCTGTCACATGTCGACCACCTATTGGTGGGGTGGATAGCATTTATGCACATCAAAATCAGCATATAACATCTATGGAGGACCGTTGGGTAGCCCAGCGGGTGAGGGCCTTTGTGATTGAGTGTTGGGGTGAGTTGAGGTTTTTACTCTCTCCCCTCTCATCTTGCTGTTGATAGTTAGATCCCCCCTTGTTTTCCTTGTAGCTAGATTCCTTCTTTGCCGCCGTTGGCCACCCGCATGGCCTCATTTGAGGGGGACCGGGCTTTTGAGAGTGCATCTCGGCATGTGTCGATGCAAGTCTCAAACTCAAAACTGCTCGGATGGCTCTACTGCCGTGCAATAGTTCCAGATGATCCATGTCCTATCCTAGTTAGTAAAGTAGCGTTTAATATGTAAACCATACGCATCCCAAATTTTTAAACGTATTTTTATGATCTATTTCATAGATTATCAAAAAATTGTATTTTTTTACATTGAAACGTATTAAACACGTTTTAAATGCGTACTTCCGCATTAAACATGAAAAAAATGGAAATAATAAAAACAATTTTTTCTCCTCCCCTCTCTCTCTCTCTCTCTTCTAATATTTCGATTTTTTCCCCAAATCCTTGAAACCCCACTATCGAATGAACCCTTCTAGCTTTGATATGTGTTTTATATTAATGAGATTATTTTATGTGAATTTCATGGATCACATGTTTTGTTTGTATATAAATTTTTATTTATATGTTATTATTCTATTCGTTGATCGATATAGATGTCTATTGCATAGTTAATATATAGGTTCGTATTTTTAGTAAAAATGTTATCGTATTAAACACGTATTAAATATGTATGTATTAATGACGTAAGTGTTTTTTTAAACTTGATTTTGAATCGCTGTATTGAAGTTTTTGATTGAGTTTAGTACATATATGTATCCGTACTCAAATGTATTCTATTCTCAAACTTATTATGTGTCCAATTGAGGGCGAATCCTGATTCAAAAAAAATAAAAAAAATAAAATGAAAAAGCATTATGACATATATGCTTTGGGATTCATCTGGGCCCATATATGGCCCATATATGGCCCATATAGAAGGGATGGGCTTGGGGCAGTTAGCTCAAAATGCCCATTAACACTCGTACCAGCCTAAAATATAATCTGATCCTCTTGCCATCCACGGAGACTCCAAGTCCAAGATACAAATTCCGGTCTCTTCTTCGGTGGTGGGTTTTGGGTTTATCTTCAGAGCAAAACAGATATCTCTCACAACCCAAATGCAGGGGCAGTAAAAATCCTCACCGGTGTAGCTCATCTCTTCTCTCTCTCTCTCTCTCTTCTCCTCTCTCTCGCTCTCGCGCTCGCGCTCTCTTGCTCTCTCGGTAATTAGGAATGGCAGTCATTCAGAGCAACGCATCATTGTTTAGTATATCAACTGCCTCTGCATTTCTCACGGCACCACGATCCCTTTCACGTTTTCCTTCTTTCCAGAAAGCCCACCAGCTCAACTTCCTGTCTTCAACGACTGTTGATAGACCACTTTCCCTAAAACCAAGAAGAAAGCTATTCTGCGTTCCCCCTTCTGGCAAGTACGTCAGAGAAGACTACTTAGTGGTAACTTGATTGTGAGAGTTTTGGGTCTTTTCTTTCAGCCTTGCCTTTTTCTGTATTACATCTTGCTTTATTTCTTCGTTGTTATGGTTTTGGCAG
The DNA here is from genome assembly GCA_028583415.1 of Protea cynaroides. Lineage (NCBI taxonomy): Eukaryota > Viridiplantae > Streptophyta > Magnoliopsida > Proteales > Proteaceae > Protea > Protea cynaroides. The sequence goes on along the minus strand of CM053266.1, from coordinate 57,427,974 downwards.
AAGAAGCTGTCGGCCAAGGAGGTGGAGGAGCTGGTTAAGGAGGAAAGGACTGTACCTCTTATTGTTGATTTCTATGCGACATGGTGCGGCCCTTGCATTTTGATGGCTCAGGAGCTCGAAATGGTACGTTCTCTCTCTTCTAACTCTCAATTGGAACCTATTTCAATGTAAGTAGTATTGTTTTTGCTTCCTAATTGCTATATAGAGCTATATACGAATAAAGTGAAGCACCGATGGTTGAGGAGGAGATTATTTGTAATAATGCTCTTGTCTGTAAGTCAAAATGGTGGACTTGTATATTCTTATGGAAAACATGAAAGATTGGAAGTTCTATTTGGCTTCAGTTCAGCTTTATGTCCTTGTGCTCTGAAAGAAGGGTAAAATTAGGGATATATATATATATATATGGATCGAATTCGAATCAGATACACCAATATCCGAATTCGAATCCGTTTATCAATTACCCTATCTGAATCTGCTGGTGTATAAAAACTAAATTCAAATTTTATCGGGTTAAAATCTGATCTAAATCCGGAAAATATACTGCACACTGTTTTTGAAATGAATGTGCAAGATTCCAAAACACAAAAATAGCCCATATGAATGGAAACTGTTTGGAGATGACACAGATGTTCCTCTGTGTCATTTTCTGATGAGGTTAGAGATGGCTGACAAAGCAAGAGACGGCTAACAGAGATAAGAGCAAAAATAGCCCTTATAAAGGGCCTTTTCGGTTAAACAAGAAATAAGGCCTTTAATTAGCAGTACAGATGTTTTTCTTGACTTAGCACATGACTTCTTCCCCCCCCCCCCCCCCCAAAAAAAAAAAAAAACACACACACACACTCTCTTGATTTTATGGTTTCTGTAGCGATTTCCAACCGTATAAGTAGGAAAGATATGTCTTGGATTAACTACAAGCAAAATGGTGAGTTACAACTTGCAGCAGGAAGGATATGATAGATATTACAACTTGCTTCCGAAAAAGAAATCTGGAGCCAAAAAAAATAATAATATTGTTTTTGAAGTCTCATTGCTATTGATTCCCGGAGCACTTGCTGTCTTACGCAAGATGCCAACAGGTTTAGAAGAATCTGTTCTCTGAGAGAACAGGGGAAGAGAAAAAAGAGGAGGCCACATGGTCTCTTACCTGAACCGCAACAGATGAGTCAGGTAACGTATCTTCATTAGCCGGAAGGAATTAGTCTCCACTAGCGTCATTTGAAGAACGAACAAGAAAAGGGTTACTGTTTAGGTAGGATAGATGGATGTGGTCCAATGGCTAAAGCTCTGCCAGCTTCTTGTAGACTGGCAGTCTCCGAGTTGTTTTTGGGTGGGATGGTAGACTTTTTCTTCGCCACTAGTGGCAACGAAGTTCTTGGTCACTCAGTCGCAGAAAGGGGAAGAATGAAACAAGGAGAGGTGCATAAGGGAACTTACAAGAAAAAGAAGAAGGAACTAAGAACCCTAGCTGGAATTGGCGGCCGTCAGTGTGCAATCCATGGCCCTAGTTTCCCACTTCCAGTTCCCACTTCTCCCACTTCCCAGCTTTTCATTTTCCCCTCAAGTGAGTAAGCTGTAAGAGACGAAACCATAACCTTCTTTGAAAACAATAAGAGAGAAGAGATGAAAGTCACGACCCACGAAACCTTGAAGCATTAATTCTATATTTTTATTTCCTATGCGGCTATGCCTATATGCGTCTTTACTCTTTAACACTAAGGCTACACCTAAAATGATAATCTGCTCCGTTTGAGTGAAATCTGAATCTGCATCCGAATACGATCCAATTTATCCGAATTCGCATCCAAATCCGATTAGTCGGATGCGGATTCCTCTAAACGAGTGCGAATTCAAATCACATTCAGATTTTTGGCTATTCGTTTTTATCCTTGGGCAAAATGGATGAAGAACTTGTAAAGGAGGCTGCTCTTGAAATTAACAATCTTTTTGAACGAAAATTCCCAATAAAGTTTAATTCTTTAATAGGTTGCCTAAAGAAAATGTAATTTTTAAAGGAAACACCATTTTCAATGGTCTCAACAGTTGGATCAAAATGAGGAATCAAAATAGATTCGAAACAAGTCAAAGAAAGGGGTTTAGAGACAGCTCAATAAATGAAATGCCTAAGGATTTTCCTTTCAGTTCTTTGAGAATTATCCAACTTGAGTTATGAGTACTGTTAAACTACACTATGTCAGTCCACACGATAGCAATATCAGAAGTTGTATTGTAGTGGGACCCTCTGTCCTCAGTAGCAGAATTAGAGGAGGACTCTATGTCCTACTCAACTAACAGTTCTATTTAGATAGGTTACCTAGTTTATTTAGATGTCCTTTTTTATCTAAAGTACTATACAGTCCTATTTGTGTTATAGTAGGTTACTGAGACTCTTATTGTAATTGAGAGACTTCTTTAATATATGGAATAAGATGGACAGAATGAACTATTGATTCTGCCTCTTCTCAGCAGAATCGAGCTTTCCTTTTTCTCTCCCTATTCTTCTCTCTCTCATGGTTCTGGTTAGCTTTTATTCTATTCTATTTTGGACTATCTTAGTAGATTTCTCCCCTATGTGATGGAATTTAAATCATTAACTATTGATCTGGTCCTATTATTTAATTCCATCAAAATTTGGTCTTCTTATTTAGTTCCCAACGAAATCTGGTTACGATATCCCTATGGTATCAATCTCAATTAATTACTTTTAATTCTGATTTGATATTTCCTTATCTCATTGGCTGTTGATTTGGTCCTAATAAGCAAGCCATCGATTCTATTGGGAATTGCTTCTATTTTAGATTAGATCAAACGCTGCTGTATTGTTTTGTGTTATAAAGAGTTCTATCATTTTGAGGACTTCTTGATAACTCCCACATCCACTTTTGGATCAAGTTCAAATTCTGATATAGTGTTACCCTATCCTAGTCCCATTAGGACTTCACCATATTTCTTAATCCAGCCGTTGGATTGACATCATCTTTTGATATTTTGACTGAGTCATTGATGATTACGTGAATACCATTTCTGGTTGAGAACAGTTGGTTGGATTTTGACTTTTTACATTTCTCAAAAAAAAAAAAAAAAAGAGAAAAAAAAAGAGAAAAAAAGAAAAAAGAGAATCTATCTTCTAAAGTCTTAATGTTGCAAGGACTTGTTCATATCTCTTAATCAATCGTCGGATCGACTTCAAATTTGATTCTTATTTGCTGCTGCAACTGCTTATGGGATTTTTGGTGGTGTTCATCCTTTGAGATGCTATTTCTTGCTACTACCGCATCTATATCCCACAGTTTGACATCTCTCGCCATAATTTGTCTACGTGGAATGTTCCACGTGAGAGGGAGATTATATATATATATATATATGCTCAAGTTCATTTAAGAGAGCTTAGCCTACAACTATTATCAATTGCACAAGATGCAACCTTTATTCAGGTCTACTCATTGGTGATGGACTATTATCAGTTGCACAAGATGCAACTTTTTGTTCAGTTGCACATGATGCAATTTTTATTTAGTGACCTATATTGTTGCTGTTGCTTTCGTTGCTACATTGGTTCAAGGTGAAGCTTGTGCTGCCGTTGTTGCTTGGTTCATAGTGACCGATACTGTGCTGTTTTATTACTACTACTGCTTTTGTTGATACATTGTTTCAAGTTGAAGTTCTCTCTGTTGCTGCTGCTTCCGTTGCTACATTGTTTCAAGTTGAAGCTCTTATATTCTCCTGTGCTCCAGCTTGAGGGGGAGTGTTAAACTAAACTACGTCAGTCCACCCGATGGCATTATCAAAAGTTGTAGCAGAATTAAAGGAGGACTCTATGTCGTACTCAACTAACAGTTCTATTTAGATAGGTTACCTAGTTTATTTAAATGTCCTTTCTTATCTAAATTACTACATAGTCCTATTTGTGTTATAGTAGGTTACTGAGACCTCATTGTAATTGAGAGACTTCTTTTATATATATGGTATAAGATGGACAGAATGACATAAGATGGACAGAATGGACTACTTGGGGGGGATCAGTAGAATGAACTACTAATTCTGCTTCTTCTCAGTAGAATCGAGCTCTCCTTTTTCTCTCCCTATTCTTCTCTCTCTCACGGTTCTAGTTAGCTTTTATTCTATTTTGTTACAAGTATGAATGATTATTCTTTTTTGCAAAGGAAGAAGTACTTTCCAGTATTATTGCTGCTGTCTTTTTTGTAGCCTTTGTTGTTGCTGGAACTATGTTGTATGGTTCAGCAACTACCCCGATTGAATTATTTGGTCCCACTCGTTATCAATGGGATCAGGGATACTTCCAGTAAGAAATGTATCGAAGAGTTGGCACCGAGCTAGGCAAAAACCAAAATTTATCAGAATCTTGGTCTAAAATTCCTTCGGATTGGGCTGACAGCCATTACGGTCGTTCATTCTATTCAAAGAATCCCCGCTGCAGAACCGTACATGAGAGTTTCATCTCATATGACTCCTCTCTTCTTTGTGTAATGATAATAATCCACGAATCAACAAAGATTGAAATATTTTCATTATGAGCTGACAGGGGCTAGTGTTTTTCCAAGAAATCTCTAGCCAGCCTTCCTGCAAGTGATATTTTTTTACCAACTATGTAGCATCTACATTGAGAATTCAAGTATTGTATACATCATTACTCCGATCCTTTGTAGGAACTACCCGTATTAACGAACTTGCAGAATGGATCTGTTTATCATAAAGAGATTCGTTGTTCTTGATCTTGCTTCACCTTAATTGTTATTTGAATAAAAAGATCACAAATTTTTGGTAAAAGTTATGTCTTGGTCCATAGATGGATCATATCTTGTAAATTATCTCTCTTTTGTCAGTTGATCTTTGTTTTATCCCCCTTTTTGTTTTGCTCCTTCGAGTGATGACCAAACGATTGGATCTCTTATAACTATAAGCATCCAATTTATCTCTTACTTTCCCTTGCCACCCTTTTGTGATTTCATCATCACATCAATATTTTTCAGAAATTCCCTCACCTATTCCTGTGCTATGGGTAGCCGGTGAAACTTTTCGAAATATTTGATTTAAGGGGAGTTCTTTCGTCTTGAAATAGAAATCGAAATCATTACTTGGAACCCCAGCAATTGATGTCAGTTCTGGTGTTAGAAGCAGCCTTATTTAGTATTTGGATTTGTTAATTAAGCTGTATGATAAAGGAGTGCATGATCATGATTCAGCAGTTATTTTCTGCAGTCTGTGGAGTTCCATAGGAATGTCTAAACTGAGAAATTGACACAGACTTTACAAGTTGAGTCCATTCCTTTTTCAAGCCCCTGCTCCACCTCCTGTAAGCACATCAATTGTCAAAATGTTGACAGGCGACATGAACCCAGTCAATAGGACTGGAACTGCCTTAAGTTTTACCATTTTACAAATTGAAGTTTTTTGTCAGGAAATTCTTGCTTCCGTAGCCCCCTTTTATGTCCTCTTTAAACGTTGACAACAATTTCATAGACCCCCCCAACCACCACCACCGCCACCCAAAAAAAAAAAGAAAAAAAAAAAGAGCAAATACATATTAAGCTCATCATTGGCTTCAAGCCCAAGGTTTAAAATCTCGGATCTCGGGGGTGTCTCGGCCCCTGGGAAAACAGAGATCTTGCCGAGACTTTGCATAAAATTGGTACACCTCAAAACAGGTTATCTCGGTGGCCAATTGTCATTTTTTAGGTTTGATACTTCAGGGAAACCTTATTTAACATACATAAACACATTTAGAGCATAAAATTGTAAAAATAATCACGCTTTGTGGTTGTTTGGATTTAGACCCATATTTTGGCAGTAAACGTTGAAGCCTGTTATAAACTTAGGCTAATATTGGCTATTATATTCAATAATCATCTAATATAATTATTCAAAAATGGGAAATGAGACAATAAAATAATGTATTAGGGGAATAAGAAACAAAATAACACTTCATTATAAAACAACTCAAGTATATCATACAAATCATTACTTCATAGTTCAATACTGGATAATACATTAAAGAAATCCTAACTCCCCAGTCCCCATGAGCCCATAGGCCACATACAATGTCTAATAATACGTAGAGTGTCTAATAATACCACCGGCAGTAATTTCTCATGAAAAAGTAACTTCAAGTTTTTTGAGAAAAATAAGAAGAAAGGAGGAAGATGCCTGTTCTCGGTCGAGAACAGGGGAAATGCCCCTTTTATAACTAATACAAAAAGGCAAAAAGCAATTTCTCACAGAGACTTGATGAGAAATTGCCGAGAAATCAATTTTTCCCCAGATCTTGCAGCCGATAACAAAAACCTATTATCGCCTAAGTTCTCGTCTCGGCCTTCACTGAGAAGACCGAGAAAGCCGAGATCTCGGCGAGATTTTGAACCATGTTCAAGCCAAAGGAACATGAATCTACATGTTTGAATTGAGACGTGTGTAACCAAAGTGGATTTCGCTTGAAAATGTTAATACGTTGGAAGTCCTAATCTTGACATCTTCTTAGTCCTTGGAGTCTCCTTTCTTCCTAGGCTTGGGTGAGAATTGACGATTAGTATTCTGTAAATCTTACAGTTTCTCATCATAAAACTCCATCTTTTGTCATACTGGTCAAACCAATCAGTGAGTTATGAATAATGATTTATTCATTAAAAAGCAACTGCATGTACTTTTTATTTTGGTCTCTACATTGTATAGCTTTAGATACTCTTATGGCTGTGACCAACATGGAACTAGCCCACACTAACATGATAATTATGCTGATACCATTGTACAATTGCACCCTTGAATGGCTTAGCATGATCTGGCAAGGCCAGCACATCAGCCATGATGGCTCCCTTTTAGTCCTCAAAGATCTCTTGACATTCTCTCGTCCAATGCCATGGTTGGTTCTTCTTAAGGAGATTAGTCAAAGGTGCTGCCCGGTGCTGCTCGACCTTCTTATTCGTGTATTTTTTAATTGATCTAAGCACACTTACTCACCCACTGATCTCTCTCTAGAGGGGCCCAAAAGATAAATATGCGCTCCTGGAGTTGAAAACGGAAATTAACTCCTTCTTTTTCAACCAGATTTATGAGTGATTATTCTGAAGACTATGAGTTTCAGTTTCTTCATGGCTTAATGATCTTATGTGGGAGAGCTAGTTTTCTGCAGATATTTTGGATATTCTTTTGTATATGCTTTGCTCTTGGGGTACTGATTGCCATCGTGCATTTTCTCCCTGCTTCACATATGTATTAATGCAAGTTCCCTTTTCCAATAAAACAATCTTTGTTGTTTCTGAATATATAACAAAGCCCCCCCCACCCCCCCACAACACACACACACAACAAAAAAAAGAAAAGAAAAAGAAGAGTTCTTTGGATTCAGTGATGATAGAAAATATCATTCAGTTAGTCAATGTCATCAGAAATCATAAACCTACCAAGATGTTCAATTGCTTACCATATCTTCAGAAAAGTTTCTTAGTCTTTAAGGATTAGAGGGCAGTATCTAGAAGCAGAGAACTATATTTGTATTTTATCCAGTCCAATATAACTATGTAAAATACTGTCCAGATTCAGGTAGGAACAAACATTAGGAACTTATTGTGAGGAGGGTGTCTAGATCACTGTAACTTTCTCATATTGCAGGTGTAGCTTTTGTGTGGAACTGGTCATTAGTTGGTTAACAATGTGAGCAGTTTTCTCATTGCTGAGGGTCATCAGCTTTCACTGTGTAGGTGGCATCCAACTTTGTAGTCTGAGTGGAATATATCAAAATTTCAGTAGATAAAGGCCATGTGCTTGTTTGAGGAATTTTCCTGGAGCTTGTGTCCAGTGGCCTTGTTTTGTTACGGGGAAATAAAAGTCCCCATTTGATTTAGATGCAGTTTGTTATCTCTTCTAGCCATCTTCTACTATCCAGGAAGGGCCCTTCTTGTTGGTTGAAGGTAAAAAAAGGGACAATCGGCATCCATAAACAGCTCTTTACTGATGATTATATTTTGGGGGAGAAGGCCAGACAAAGGATGGTGCATCTCTCTAAAAAGTATCAGATAACTGGCAAGGTTTACGATGCACCAATGGCGTACATGTCTTATAGTCTAGCGAAATGATGCAGTTCTTGACTTGATTAGACATTGATTAGGTGTAAAAGTGAAGACCACAAAGTTAAGCACTGTTTAGATGATCAGTAGGCATAATCTATTTGGCAGTGTGAATTTGATGAGTTAAACCTATTAATCACAACTTCAGCTACAGTTGTAATTGGATGGACTTGACTTTCAAAAACTTATCCATTCTTGGCATTTCAGGTTTATATTTCATAAGTCCACTTGTTCTGTGTTGCCTGATTCCTTCTATTTCCTGTGCAAGAATATTTGTGTTCCAACTGTTCTTCAAAGGATTTGCATGGCCTGTTCATAAGAGAATATCATGTTATCTCCACAAATGAACCTGGTGGTATCTCGTCACATTTTTATGAATGGTGGTGAAAGAGTTGGTGACTTATGTTATTATTCATTCATTGTGTATGGTAGAATACTTGGAATTACACCTTAAATCTTTCGGGGTGGCACCAATATACCTTTTGGGTTCATTCCTCTCTGGTAATGAAGTTCTTACATTTTTGCTAGCCGCTTTGTGGGGCATATGGGAGGGAGGAAGTGGATTCTGATTACAAATAGTCTACTACCCTTGATATTAAACTGTTTAATTGTAGGTTTTATTCTGATGGTGAGCTTCAGGATGTTCTTTCTGCAGTTCTCAGGGAAAGCATCAGGCTTCCTGTTGGAAGGTGTAATAAGCTAAGCTTCAATGAATGCTCAGTGGGCAGTTGGGCCATTCCGAGATTGGGGGTTATTATCAGAGAGATCAAATATAAGAAGGGTGCTAAACTGCTAGGGACTTTATAATCTTTTTCATTCTTTATTTTTGTACTCCTTTGAAATTTCCCATGCATATACATTGTTGATATATACTGAGAGGAAGCCACTCTGAATTTTTACAGTACCCATCTTTGAATTTTGGTACCATAGTCACAACACCAACAGACTGGTTGAATTAGCTTTGTCAATATTTCTTCATGTTCAATCCCTCTATTATGTCTATTAGTGCACTACTTCAACAAGGTTGAAGTGTTTAGCTTCTCTAAAATGTGTTAAGATTTCTAAAACTTTGAAATTAGGAAGCTTGAAATATTGGGCGATAAATTTTTTTTGGATGAACAAATTTTTGGGGGGTATTTCCAATTCATAAGGTGGAAGTAGTTCAGATGACAGATTCTCTTCCACACTTCACATACTTGAGAATTTTTTTTTTTTTTTTGATCTTTTCAGTGGTTACTTCGAATATCTCTCTCTTGGAACTGGACACTGGGTGGCCACTCGTATTGCACATGATGGTTTGCCTTGTCACCTAGGATTTGCCTTGAAATTTTTTGTTATGGCTTTATCAAGCCCCATACCTAAGTTGGTTTGGTTTTAACAATGTTACATGTAATTCTCTATTTTTCAATTTTTTTTTATTGGCTTACATCTCATGGACCTGTTTTTCTTACATTAATTGCATAAAGCAGCTTGCAGTGGAGTATGAGAGCAATGCGTTATTTGTCAAGGTTGACACTGATGATGAGTATGACTTTGCTCATGATATGCAGGTATTATTCACTTCATTCTCCCCCTTCCCACCTCTCCCCTGGTGCTTTCTTGTTCGTAGAAATTAGTGTGAATTTAATTGTGTTGGATTTAAAGATAAACCCTTCAAAATTTCTGGTGCAGGTCCGAGGTTTACCAACTTTATATTTCATTAGTCCGGACCCAAATAAGGACGCGATCCGGACTGAAGGGCTGATTCCAGCTCAGATGATAAGGGATATCATTGACAATGAAATGTGAGAAAGGAGAAGCCAAGCAATCAATGGTTTCAAAACCAGTTTAAAAAAACTGATCCTATGTTGGTGAAGTGCTTTATTGAGCTCTTGTTCAGAGGATCAATCTCGGCGCAGTTCACAGGCAGCATCAACTATAACAGGTAGGTGGGAAGCCTTTGTGAACTTAAAAGAGGTCCTTGCTGATTTTGGAGGGTTGCTTTTCAAAGATGATGGATGTACCAAGCTCTAAATGATGTCGGCCTTTATTTGAATTTAGATACTTATTAACCAGAACATTGGCAATTAACCTCTTTACAGCTAAAGTGATCGGATGGTTCTGATTTGTTCATGCTTTGAAGGCATATGGCATAATTGTGCTGAAAATAGAGGTGATGGGCTAGGAGATTTGAGTTGACTGTTAAAAGTTTATTTTACCAGTTACTATCACTGGCATGCCAAAAACATGTGTCTTAAGTTGGGTTTTTATATAAGGGGAAAAGACCACTGCTCCGCAGCATCCCTTGTGCCCTCTCACATGGGAGTCTGAAATGACCACCCTGCCCCTGGTCATTTTACACCCGATGTAAGAGGATGCAGAGGGAAGCTGCTGGGCAGCGATCCTCCCATTTATTTAAAACAAAATGCAGAAGAGAATTGGGTGATGATCACTGGGTTTGAATAGATGAACAGCCACTCCCCAGACTCAGCACCCTAAATGATGGAGTGAACAAGTGAAGTCTTTTTAACTTCCAAATCCGTTGTCGTGCCTTTGATTGCAGGACCGTGCATAGTTCCTCATGGTGGCCGGCAAATCCATCCATTTCGTTAAATAGTAAACGGGTGTAAAAATCTTGGTTTTTGAAGAGCTTCACCCTATGATACTCTGTCTAAAGATAACTTTGCCAGAGTGCGACAGAACAAAGCAAATGGGTGTACCGGTCCACTAGGATGACCACGGGATGCAATTACATAAACCTCCCCTTTTACACGCATCTTTCCTGTAACTATCCCTATTGTACTTCACATCTTTTCGATGAAATTACATAAACCTCCCCTTTTTTACTAAGATTGTTATAAGTAGGCCTTATCTGTTAGATGATGACATTATCGGACTGAAATCCTCTCCCGCGGCAAGAGGTTCCTGCCGCTGATCTGCCTACCAATACATGGGGAGGTGGGCCGGCTGAAATCCCGCCCTTGGCCGGCAGGTAGGCGGGAGAGGATTTTTTTGCGACATTATCTCGATTAAATTGATTTAAGGTTGAAAGTTACCCTTGAAGTGGTATGAATTTACTATTTTACCCTTTTTTAAATCGAAAGTACCAATTATACCAATACACGATTCTCTTCGCCAAATCATTGAGAGAGTCGCCAAATCATTGAGAGAGAAAGCAGAGAGGAACCTCATCATTGCAACTACTCACCAACAGACGTAGTCGATTGCTACAAATACTCAAGGAGAGTTCCTCATTTGTTCACTGTTGATTGACAACTCTACTGAAGTTTGACATCTCATCATAGCGGTTGATAACTCCATCGAAGGTAAGTCACTCTCTTTTTGTTTATAATGCCACTCCTAACCTCACCAACGGCTTGCGATTAAAGTGATTCATATCTCTAAAATTTCCCATCACCGAAGGCCTGCAATGATAGAGATTCAGATCTCTATAAAATCCTTACTCCCTCGGCGATTATTGGTTTGTAGTGATTTTTAGGGTTTTAGGTCTAAGGTTTTTATAATTGGGCAGTGTTGATGCCAAGAACTGGATGATGAGCTCTAACTGTTTCGCTGGTAATGAATAACGACTTATGAAGTTTGCAGTACGAACAAAGTGACCTTCAATAATCAGTCGATAACTCGTACAGAGAATGAGTTAAGAAGAACGCCTGAAAATAAGAGAAAACAGGGCATAGAAGGGGTGGACTTTGTAGTCCGATGACACTCTGATGCTTAAGTTAGTCTTTAGATCAAGTAGAATGGAATGTCCCAAGAATGGACATTCCTTAGAAATGGGGTAGGGTCTAGGCTTATCAATGATTACCCAGAGAAAAATGAACTTACCTTCATCGAAAACCGTACCTATTCTTTATAGATTCTTTGATAACTGAATGGAGTGGTTATAGGTCGTTAGATAACATGGGTAGTTATGCAAATGATCAATTGAATTCAAGCCGTTTGATGCAAATCTGATAGTGAACCGTATGATGATGGTGGGACGTAGTAGCTATCCACATGGGCACATACTTGCGTGCGTTAGGTCGTGGTGTAGTTATGGACCAATAACGCTTTCCAGGTGTTGGTAAGTAGTGTGATCCTGTTGACATCTGCTGTCGGACATTGATTGAGACAGATGTCTTGATCCTCAGTATTCCATATGTCCAGGTATTATTGGTGGCGATTTATTGTATTAACAAGTAGTAATAGGGTTTCAAATCTATAATTTTTTCCACAGTGAGTGTTGAAATTTACTTACATTGATGTGTTTTTGTAATTGGGTTATAAATTATAGCGAAAATTACTCATACTTCCCTTGTAATTTGACTGTAATCTAAGGAGCTCCCAAACATTTCAGACAATTACTTTACTTTTCCTAAATTCAAAACTAATTACAAACAGCCCTAGTCCAATAGTCATTTTCTGTTAGATGACGACGTAATTATCAAACTTAAATGTTTAATGCCCAAAGTACCCTTACTAGAGGTGTGGATTGAGTCTATTGCCCTCTCAACTCCTCACCATAACTCCATTTTCAAACGATGTTCAACTCGATCGAACAAATAATGCCGTGTCTGACATTGAAGCTTTGAACCCTTGAGAGACAAGAAAGCTTCTTAGTCTATAGGACCATGCATGAGGGGCTTGCTTGAGTCCACTTTTTCAAGAGATATATGTTGGGGACATGTTGGATTGACATAGCCTGTGTGATGTTCATAACTTCCTCTAACTCACCATTTGTTAGGGGAAAATAATAGTGGATACAAAATCTGACCGTTGGTAGAGAATTTAGGATGATCCTCGGGAAAGGGACACGTGGCGTGTACCTAAGGTACAAGGTAAGAAAAGAAAGAAATGACTAAAAATTTCAAAAGGAACTCATGTTCGACCCCCCCATGCTGATTCAGATAGGATGTGACAGATTGATGGGGGTAGTTGGGCAATTAATGGTTTGTCATTAATACTCATAAATGCTGACAACAACCATAAATGCAAGTTATGCTGACTTGATTAGCCATGTCACCATATCATGGACCGAATCAACAAAAAGCAAGACCAATACTTGGTAAAAGTGTAAGGATAGAAACAGACGTTAGAAGGTATGGGAGATATGGCTTAAAAGGGGGTCGAAGAGGATCAAGGGGGGTCGTAAGCGGCTGACAGGACGTCCTAGTGCCGTCCTAGGGGGTCATAGCCTCACGAACCTACTATTCTCTAGGTGACTGATGATTGAGATAGTGGAAGGTATGGAGGAGCTTGCTTGGGAAGCCTCCTATTGAACTTATATATGTAGCAAGAGGACATCAATAAGAAGGATTCAGATTTTTTCCACCACCAAGGGGAACCTCTCATTTTGGGCCTCACACCCCTGGTGTTTTTACTCCCTCTGTTCCTATCTCAGCGGAAGGGAAGATTGTTGTAGATCCAGTATCTCAGGGAACCCTTATTTCTGAAGGAGCTCTAGTGTTTCACTGAGAGTTCTATATTGTATGTCTTGGGAAATCTAGCTTTACGGACTCCATCGACAACAACTGTTAAATTTTTTAATAAAAAAATTAAAATGTACTAAAAAAATAGAGTGTGGATGGATAAGGAAGCTTCTTCTTCTTTTTACTATTCGAAGCAATTGAACAAGGAAACAAGAACTCGCTGCATCTGCAATCATCATCGGAGATAAATGCAACCGGTGTGCCTAAGGTTGTTTAAATCTAAAGAAGAAAAAGCAAACTGATTGATATAAATTAGGGTTCAATAAAACATTGATCCAGATTGAACCCAATATAAAAACCCTAGACTCGGAAAATAAAATGTCGAAGAAACTATAGATATTTCTCTTCTCCTTAGCATCTGTAAAAAGAACTTCAGCAGATCAAGGAACTTGAATGAGGATCGTCGATAGATCGTTGACCTCAAATAAAAATCAGATCTCATGAAAATTTGCTAACGAAACCATGCGTAAGTCTGATAAAGAATCAGTCGCCGATTGCAACATCAAATCATTGCCTGAGAATTTCTGAGTAAACAAAAATGTCAATCCTCTTCTCCCATATAAAACCCCTTACGGTAACCGCCTCTTTCTTTTATCAACAAAAAAAAAAAAAAATATGGAACCCTCCCTTTTCTTCATTTTCCCTTATATCCATCGCTCAATTTATATATTACCAGAGCCAGTTACAATCTTATTGGATTTGGAGACATCGGCAACCATTTGAGCTGTGGATCTTGAGTAGGTTCAGGGAAGACGAAGCCATAATTGTAGCAATCTCACTGGGTTCTTTCAGTCCCAAGGATAATATTCCCATTAGAAACATAAGTGACGATATACCTTATCATCTAGCGGACGGACAGAGTATGGTTCATACTTATTTTACAAATTAAAGAAATTGGTTGACATTATCACTTAGGATTGGGGGTGATTGAGTTAAGGGTAGACCTCTGGGGAAGTGTATGAAATTTTCCCATCATTTACTTGTTTTGGAGTTAAAATTTGTAGTCCTTTTCAAAGTTAGACTAGCTAACAAAGATACTGACCCCATCATTATCTCCACCTCATAGGAACAACGAGATCACTCCAAAGACATCTGCGTAATTTGGCATCCAAGGATTACGGTACATATACCCCTCCCCCACCCTTTGCATATCATCTTCAGCTCCCTCCCCCGCCTCACCATGTCTTCCCCACCTCTCCTTTTTAAATAATGTCCTCTCTATCTATAGTTAGGATGAACACGGATCCAAATCCTCTCCAATGTATAGGGTGTGACTGTAATTTTGTTGAAAAGATGTGAAGTCTTTGACATTAAGGATAGTTATAGGGGACGTTTGTGTAATTTACTTTAACATATTGTAATTTTTTACTTCAACATATTTACCTAGGGCAAAGAAGGGTACTATAAAATTAGGGAAGAAGCTCTTTGTTCTGGAAACAGGGAAATTGTAGGGTGCATGAGTGAACTTCATATCAAGGGTGGAGATTTGTGCGCTTTTGAGGGTGGACGATTCCCAACCATGGTATCTCTTAGCTCGTTGGCAGACCAGAAAATCTTGTGCCATATAACTATCCACAACAATTCCTTTTTCCCTCATCAATCTTCTTCTTCTTCTTCTTCTTCTTCTTCTTCTTTTTACATTTCTATTAAATTCTTTCTTTAAGTTGTTATTATTGTAACAATGGTTTGTTACGTTTGAAAATATAACAGAACAAATCGGGGTTATTTATTTTTACCATTTTCAATCTAATTCATTCTAATTTGAAGAGTGTTATAGTAATGTTTAGATTACTCATACACATGCATGAGCATACATGGGATATATGCCAATACATAGGAGGTATATGATTGAATTAGAGATCGACATTCGACATGAAGATAATGTAAGATATTTTTATGGGCTAAATTAATTATAAGATTAGTTGGTTCAGTGAAAGTTTAGTTACAGGTAGACCGATTTAAGTATGATTAGAGATGGACCAACCTGGTCCACTGTGGGACTGAGTTGGGGGGGGTATTATAAATACCAATGGTTGGTCCCCACCCACGGTGTATTTTCTTCTCCCGTTCCCATAGTAAGGGATCCCTGGTAGGCTATGGAAGACTCTGATCCAAGCATTCAAAGCATTCAAAGCAAAGAAAACGGTCGAAAATCAATCTATAGCAAGATGTATGTGCCTTATCATCTCTTTTCAATACTCATTGTATTCTAGTAATCTGTGTGGTGTTCGTTAGGGTTCATGAGAATCCCACGAAAAAAACCCAAGGGAGATCTGAAAAATCTTACAGTGGTATTAGAGCCACCTACACAGATTTAGAATCGTTGGGAAAGCATTGTTAAAACTTTATGTTTGATTGGATTGGAAAAGAGAGAATTTTTTCTCTCAAATTTTTCATATGAACCTGTCTAGGGTTTGGACCCTTGAATTTTTTTCGAACCGTTAATAAATTTTATAGGATTGTAGGTCTCGAAGAGATGGAGCTGGCGACATAAGGGTGGTCGTCGGAAGATTCCTGACGCGCTCTCACGCGCCTCCTGAAAAAGTGCGTGAGATCTATGCGCCGGCGAAAATTAAAAAAAAAAGAAGAAAGGTAGGGCTGATGTCAGTCCCGTATTGGACCGAGCCGATCTGGGCCAGTCCAGGACCGAACTAGGGCCCAAGGGGACCCGTGAACCCGACTCAGGGTTCATGTGCAGTTTGCACGTGTAACCCGAGACCAATTCACGAGCCCAAATATTTTACCCAAAAACCTGACCCGATGACCCAAATTTTTGGCCAGAGGACCCGACCCATTGACCCAGGAAAGTGGGTCTGAGAACCCGGATGGCGGGATGGTTGGGCCGACGGTTGAACCGGTGGTTTTTCGGTTCGATTTATAGGCCAAACCATTTGGTTTGGCCTGGACCAAAGCATTTAAAATGTTTTTTTATTTTGTGGGTTCGGTCCGCCCATAACAGAGCCCAGTCAGACCGAACCGGCCCAGGCTGAACCGCCCAGAATCGGTTCAGGATGCAAGAATGTAAGTGCCTACTTTGATCGACGATTGTGGGCGCTAGGAACGTCGAATTTTGACGCGTTTTTTACGTTGTGTTCGTATTTTCATGTTCTACATTTTGGTACATAGTTTGACACAGTTTGGTGATTTAAAAATTTTATTTTTGATTAAAAGGTGCCCCAAATTAGTCCAATTTGTAGTTTTCTGCTTGTTTATCAGTTATTTTTGTACTAGATGCATGTATAAGGTTATGTGTGCATGCTTTTTATTTATTGACCCACAATGTGTTGCAAAGTGGGGTTTAAGGATATCATTGTGGAGTTGGGTGGAACCCACCAAAGTGGTACACTTAGTTTCATCATGATGTCTTCAAATTCAAAGTTTATGTACTTATAAATGCTTGTGTAAGGACGATGTACACCCAAATGTGGCATTGTCAAGTTTTGATCAAATTAAGGTTTGTGAGTATCATGTAAAGATTGGGTGAAATCCACCAAAGTGGTACACTCAGTTTCAACATGATAGTCCTCAAACCCCAAATTTGTACATTTACATATACAATAAATGATATATTTTTTAATACACTGTTCTCCATGGTGTGAAAAACAGCTAAGAAAGACAGTGTTAACCCAAAGGTGGCATTGTCAAAGTTAAAGATATGTTCATGCACATGAGTTGAAAGGGTTTTGACTTTAGGGGGTCTCATTAACCCAAAAATGATGAGATTTTTGAGAGTCATTATTCTTTCGCAGTCACTACACAGAAACTGAGAAAACCACTGCATGTTTATCCCAAAGGAGAATGTGTAGTTGGTTAACTCTTGGAAAAGAATATTTATTTGCATGAATGATTTATATGATTAATACAAGTAAATGATATGTGTATGAGTCTTCAGTTGTTTGATACTGTATTTAAACTCATACAATGATGTGTTCATCCAAGTATGATTATCCCAAAGAATATTTTGATATCTATCTTTTTTTATTCGGGACAAAATATAAATAAATATAAATTACATGTGTTTATATGATTCTTGTGTAATTTATCTATTGCAAGATATTTGTGTTTGGACTCATATAATGATGATGGTTTATGTCTCCTAGGATGTCTGTCTCAGTGAATGTATCATATGATTTGGTAGTTTCTTTCCCACTCTTCTTGAGACAAAGAATAAAATTTATTATGAAAAGGTTGGAGACTAGTCTAGGATTGTTTGACCTAGATGTATCTTTCATAGTGGTTTACATAAGTTGTGAGGTATTCTACTATTGAGGTTATGTGTAACAGTATTAAGATGAGAAATGTTACAAAGGGATTATCTAAGAAAAATCTAAAGGATAAGAATAATGTTTTAGAGGGGGTCAGAAGATAGTTTATTAACCTAGCTCTCTAGTACTAGTTATATTGGAGGTGATAATGTGATGAAGTATTTTTGGGAGTTATCAACTATCACTGAAAAGCTCAAGGACAATGAGACCAATGTAATTAATATATTAAATATTCCATTCCTTGCTAGAAAATATATTCAGATCTAGGTGGTTTACATTACCAAATGAGAGAAATAGCTAGTGATAAGATTGTTGTTGAGTAACTCCAAGGTGGATTGCTTAAATATGGGTAGATTGACCATAGATAGGTGGTTTGACCAAATACTGTTAAGCCAGATAAGCATATCTAGAAAGGGATAACGATTCTAGGACTCTCTAGGTATTTGGGATAGGAGGGTCTTGAAGACTGTTGACTTGAATATTGTAAAGTTTCTTTTACATTCAAATACTTTTTATGCTCTTGATTTTACTTTGTTTTATGTTTATTGTTTGACTTAACATATTGTTCCCATAAAAATGTAACAATGTTATTTGAAATATCGGAATGTAAAGTTTTTCTTTTCAATTAAATTGAAAGAAATTATGCTTATGATGTTGTAAGGTAAATGACTACATGTAATGTTGATCGTATTTGTTATGTGATGTGGTGAATAGTTTTTCATGTTTGACTGTGCAATCTTAGGTTTGACTAGTTGTACCAGTCATAGTTGATCTTTAGGACAATGTAGAGACAGGTTGAAAATGTTTTCTTAGAATGATTGAAAATGTTTTGTCTGTGGGAGTTTTTAGATTCTCTTAGTCAGTGGGAGTGTTTAGCTCTGCTTGGTTAATGGGAGATCTGGTAATTGATGGTTTATCTGTGATTGATTGTTCTGCCTGTGGTTTAATGGGCAGGATTATTGGTGAGCATTTATTGCTTGTATATATTTTTGATTATTTAAGACATGTCAAAATTGTAAGGCGGTATTTAGCCAAAGAAGTCGGTAAGCCAAAGTATGTTATTAGTCCAAATTGGAGGCGGTTTGCCTATATAAAGTTGGATAATATCAAAGTGCGTTGACCTATAAGGGTTTTAAGGTAACGGGATCGTGGTAATTCGATCATTGGACTCAAATATTCATCTCAAAGTGATTTATGTATTTAAGTAGACCTCTGTATGTGACTGACAGAAGGGGGTACACCGGATGTGTAGGAGTACTTTTCGCTGTTGTTCGACATTGGTAGACTTGATAACTGAATCAAAGTAAATGATGATTTTGGTATAATTAGATTCCATGGCCACATTGGATCAATGGTGAATTTATAATTAATATAGCCAAAGTGGGAGATTATAAGATATTTTTATAGGTTAAATTAATTATAAGGTTAGTTGGTTCAGTGGGAGTCTAGTTACAGGTAGACCGATTTAAGTATGATTAGAGATGAACCAGCCTGGTCTACTGTGGGACTGGTTCAGGGTTAGGGGTGGTATTATAAATACCAATGGTTAGAGTCCCCACAGCCACGATGTTATTTTCTTCTCCTGTTCCCATACGCAGAGAGAAGGTCAAGGGATCCCGACAGACTATGGAATACTCTGATCCAAGCATTCAAAGCATTCAATCCAAAGAAAACGATTAGAAATCAATTTACAGCAAAATGTATGTATCTTATCATCTCTTTTCAATACTCATTGTATTCTAGTAATCTGTGTGGTGTGTTCATTAGGGTTAATGGGAATCCCATGGGAAAAATCCAAGAGAGATCTGAAAAATCTTACAGATAATATACACCATGTTCTCTCTATCCACCTATTGAAAGGGACACATTATATACCCATGTGACAGAATAAATTATTTATAATATTTAAAAAAATAACAAATCCTTATTACAAAAATAATAATCTTTTTTTAAATACCCAAAACCTGATTACTCCCCCAATGTCTTCTACTCTTTGAGGTTTTCTCGTTCATCCTTTTCTATGGAGGAGAGTGATATGTGTTTAGTCTTTTATGTGAGTGCGGTATGCAGTATAGTCGGTATTTTAATACACATCCTGATGCATTGAAGAAACTTCAACTGTTGAATGGCCCTGAAATTCCTCCAGCGGTGGGAGAGGATTTCACTTCAAAGATACACGTAGGGTCTTTTAAAATGGTGGCTGCAGACCTTTCTTGTAAACAGTAACTTGTTTTCATTTTATCCATCTCTCAATTAAATGTATGTATCCTACGGTTTTTAATGAACCAACTTGTGAGCTGCTCAGCCATCTGTATTTAATGAACCAACTTGTGAGCTGTTCAGCCTTGCCTTCTGTCTTCTGTATTTAATGAACCAACCTTGTGAGCTGCTCCACCCTTATGGCGGGCCCCACAAACCCTCTCTCCTCAGGTCTGTCTCTCGGTCTGAATCTCTGCATTTTTCTGTCGTCACATTCTCTCTTTTTCTCTCTCTCTCTACATTTCTCCGTCTGAATCTCTGCATTTTTCTGTCGTCACTTTCTCTCTTTTCTCTCCCTCTCTACATTTTAAATGTACAACAGACACATGTTAATAGTCCTGATTCTAACCCTGTTGTCCAGTTTTTTTTTTTTCAGTTCACTTTTAATCATTATCTAGTGATTAAAATTTATCTGATATTTATAAATATGAACATCGAGTGAATTTCAATTATTGAATCATGATTATAATAAAAAAAAATTTAAAACAATTAATTTTTTAGTACAATGAACGGCAGTGAGATCAAATAGGCGATAGATTGGAGAAATCAGGGACAAAAAATGTAAAAAAATAAAAATAAAAAAAACCGTGAAAATGATGGAGTTTTACAGTTTTGGGTAATTTTGTAAATTTAAACCTAACTTAAAATTAGACAAATTTATAGTTTTTTTAAATAAAAAAATAAAAAATAAAAAATAAAATTTTTTTTTGGCCATTTGCCACCTCCAAAGCGCATTGAAGTGAAACGTGTTAATAGTTAAAATACTCTTCATATTTTTCCTAGTGGCAAAAAGATAACCATGCTGGTTTAAGTGTATAACAGACACATGTTAATAGTCTCGATTCTGACTTCTGAGTGAAGAATGCTATTTTTGGATGTATATTACATGGGAGAGCCTCCTCAAATTATGCCTATAAAAAATGGGTGACAAAGATATGAACCCCACCACAAAACTGAAAACCCATAAGGTCTTAAGCTCAGTCAGTCTCATAAGTCTCCTTGCTATGGTTTCCACCAAGTTATTCTCAGTCATTGCAGTGATAATGGTCATAGCAACGATGACTGAGACAGCAAACGCAAGCTATTTTACGGCCTGGGGTGGTCCAGGTTGCAACAACCATGCTGAGAGATATTCCAAGTGTGGATGCTCACGTATCAACCAGCATGGAGGGTATGAATTCAATTACACTGGACAAACTGCTGCTCTCTACAATCAGGGCGGATGCAGTGGGGTTGCACACACCCACTTGAGCTCCAGTACCCGTGACTGTGGCGGCTTTGGCTGGAAGAGTCTCTTCATCCAGTGCTAGACTCTTTCTGTTTTGCTTAGTGATGGTGCTTCAGTACTTGTATGAGAGATGCCCGCTAAATAAATAAAGATAGAAATAAATAGGAGCATCATGTTCTTCTAATGACTTGGTATTTCTACTAATTATCTAAGCTAGTAACCTGAAATGGGAAGCTTAATTTCTGTGTGTTTTTGCATGCTACTAGCTCTGTTTATTATGTTATATCATGAGTCATGACTGTGGGTTAAGGATTCCAAATCGGATTGCAGATTCCGGCCGAATTAATTCCCGATCCAAAATACCCAGGTAATATTCTTTAGCTGGGAACAAACGGCGATGCCTTAAGAACAGTTGAACATAAGATTTATAACTAATTAAGGATCAGAAGCCATATTGTTGTAGGGATCGACAATCCAAGTTTTGTACGATATGGTGTGATATTAGCATGCAGGTATCGGTGTATGAGCTCCGTACTATTGCCCCATTCAATCTCTTCTCCTCTTTTTTATGGGTTCTACTATATATCCTAACTCATATTATTGGGATGGGAAAGGAAATAGATGCAAGAGATGAGGAGATTTGAATTAGAGATTTTCTTTTCAGTCTTTATTTCAATAAGCAAGAGTCTAATCATCCAAACAACAAGATATTTGTAGATTCAATCCTTAATTTTAAGGGTGTTAAACGGTGTGATTTTAGGTTCACGGTTCGGTTTCAGCTCAGTTCAGTGTAAAGGGTAATATCAAAATCGAATCGTTTAATAAACGGTTTGAAAATCTCTAGCGAAACCGTTTATCGATTTTTAAATGGTTTTCAAGTTAACGGGTTAAACGGTTTCAGTTGCTGATTTTTAAATGGTTTTTTGGTTAACGGTTTAAACGATTTTAGTTGAGGTTTTAGTTGTTGTTGTAGGATTTCTAATCCTAATAAACTTATACCAATCAATCTCATATGGAGAATAAAACACATTGAACAATAACATAGTCAAATAAAATAGATGGGACATACCTCTTCGTAGAAGATTGATTTATGCCCTTGTCTTTTAGTTGATTCCCAGCGGAGATTTTCTACAGTTTCCTTTTCCTTGGGTATGAGTCCCTTTGATTTTACGCATAGAGAAACTATAGGGACCCTGCTTCATAATTATAATAACTGCTTATCAAATCTATTCCAACCCCATAATGGAATAGATTTGATTTATAATAGGAAAGGGATAATCAATCATATCCTTGATTGGATTTCCACTAGTTATAAAAGACAAGTAAGATAATGTTGCCCATAATAATAAAATGAAAATATTTTACAATCTCCCACTTGGGCTACATTATTCCACAAAATTATTATAAACTAGTGTGGCAATGTAAACCATTAATTAAAAATCAGATTATCCCAAAACTCTTTTCATTTCAACAAGCAGACTAATGTTGAGCAACAACAAAAGATACGCCTCAATCATACGGCATACAACTTTCTGTTATCACAGGCAGAAGTCTCCTTGGCTTGCCGCCTTTTGAAACTTGACTTAATACTGTCTTTATATTTTGGCTTAATACTGCCTTTTGAGACTTTGCTTAATATTGTCTTTTGGGTCCTAGTTTAATACTGTCTTTTGAGACTTGGCTTAATACTGCCTTTTGGGTCCTGGCTTAATACTGCCTTTTGTGTTATGGCTTAATACTGTCTTTTGTGTTCTGGCTTAATACTGTCTTTTGTGTTTTGGCTTAATACTGTCTTTTATGCTCTGACTTAATACTGCATTTTGTGTCATGATATAATAATTAAATAAAATTTTCATTCAGACTAGCAAGAGTGTAAATGTTAAATCATAAAAAGAAACAATTATATTCATCACTATGTCCATAAAAATCACAAACAAAACAATAAAATCAATATCAATTTAAATATATAGTTTTTTACAAAATTACATCAAAAGACTCGACTATGCCCATGCTAGAAACATGATCCTTGAAGACTCCCACTGGTAGGACGTTTGTCAAGGGATCAGCAATTATTTCTACCATCGAGATCTTTTCTACAATGATGTGATTATCATCAATCTTTTTCTTTACTAATAGATACTTGATATCAATGTGCTTTGAAGCACCAGTCCTCTGGTTATTCTTAGAGAAAGATATAGCTCATTGATTATCACAATACACTAATAATGGTTTGGAGATGATCTCCACAGTCTTCAGACAGAAATGAAATTTCTCAACCAGATTGCCTGTTTCGTGGCCTCGAACAATGCCACTACCTCTGCCTCCATAGTAGAAGATGCTAAAATTGTTTGCTTCACTCTTTCAGGAAATAGCTCCTCTAGCCATCATGAAGATGTATCCTGATGTGGATTTCTTGTCATCAGGGTATCCAGTGTAATCTGCATCAGAAAAACCCACAATCTCAAGGGTATCATTACTGCCATAGGTAAGCATATAATCTTTTGTCCTTTGTAAATATTGTAAGACTTTCTTCACAGCTGTCCAGTAAGCCAAACCTGCATTTGACTAAAAACGTCCTAACATATTCACTGCAAAAATGATATCATGGCGAGTGCAAACCTATGCATACATAAAGCTCCCTATTGCAGATGCGTAAGGCTTATTAGTCATAGACCTTCTTTCAATCTCATTCCTAGGGCAGTGGGTCTTGTTTAACTTGTCTCCCTTACTGATGCATGGGTGCCTCACCAGCCAAACAGTTTGACATATTGAATCTCTTGAGTATACAATCAATATAGGCCCTTTGAGACAATCTCAATAGTCTACGACTTCTGTCACGACTGATTTCAATACCCAAGACAAAAGAACCTACACCTATATCTTTCATTTCAAAGTTCTCTGACAGAAAACACTTGGTCTCTACAAGCAAACCCAAATCACTACTGGCAAGCAAAATATCATCTACATACAACACCAAAAAGATAAACTTGCTCCCACTGATTTTGTGATAAATGCATTGATCAATAGCACTCTCATTAAAACCAAAAGAGGATATAATCTGGTGGAACTTTAAATACCATTGTCTAAAAGCTTGTTTGAGACCATAAATGGATTTGTTGAGCTTACAAACCATTCATTCCTTGCCTTGTACCTCAAAACCTTTTGGTTGGCACATGTAAACTTCTTCAATCAAGTCTCCATTCAAAAAGACTATTTTTACATCCATCTATTGTAATTCTAGATCATAATGAGCCACAAGCACCATAATAGCTCTAAAGGAATCCTTCAAGGAGACTAGAGAAAATGTCTCCTTGAAGTCAACTCCCTCCCTCTGTGTGAATCCCTTAGCTACTAGCCTGGCCTTGTAGCGCTCAATTCTTCCCCTGAGTCACACTTAGTCTTGAAAACCCATTTGGAGCCTATGGGTTTAAAAGAATCAACTAAATCTACAAGCGTCCAAACACCGTTATTGGCCATGGATAACAATTCATCTTTCATAGCTTCTAACCATTGTGATGCGTTAGAACTATTCATGGCATCCTCAAAACTAGATGGTTCTATTGCTTGACCAATGTCAAACTCTCCTTCAGTCAAGTATAGAATGTAGTCAGAGGAGATAACACTCTTGCATTGCCTAGTGGATCTCCTGACCACCTCTTCAGGTTCTGCAATCAACACGGGTGTGCAGGCTATTCAGGTACCTCAGTCCCCGCAAATTGCTCTGCCATTGGTGGGACCATGGGGTGCATAACAGAAGACACAATAGTGCTAGGAATCACTGAATTAGGAAATACAAGGACTTTATCAAACTCCAAACTTCTTGGTTCTACTAATTCACATGAGTCTTTAATGAACTTGGCATGAGCAGTTTCAACTATCCGATTGGTGGAACTGAGACAATAAAATCTAAACCCCTTGGATCTATCAGGATAGCCAACAAAATGACAACTGATTGTCCTTGGATCCATAATCTTTTCATGAGGATTATATAATCTAGCTTCTGCTCTTCATCCCCAAACATGTAGATGATTCAAGCCTGATTTTCTGCCAGTCCATAGCTCAAAAGGTGTTTTGGGAACAGATTTACTTGGCACCCTATTAAGTCTGTAAGTGGCAGTTTTTAGAGCTTCCCCCGACAGAAAATCTAGAAGATTGGTGTTACTAATTATACTTTCCATCATATCTTTTAGAGTCCTATTCCTTCTTTCGGCACTCCATTTTGTTGAGGGGTTCCTAACATGGAATACTTAACAATGATGCCATGCTCTTGTAAGAACTTGGCAAAAGGACCAAGGTGTTGACTAGAATCACCTGGCTTACCATAATATTCACCTCTTCGATCTGATTTAACAACTTTTATCCTTCTTGACAAAAAATTCTCCACTTCTGTCTTGTAAATCTTAAAGACATCTAACAAACTAGATTTGTCAACCAACATGTAGACATAACCATATCTTGAATAATCATCAATGAAGGTAATAAAATATCGATGACCTCCAATGGAGGGAGAGGGAAAAAGACTACTGATGTCAGTATGAATCAGTTCCAATAAGTCAGTATGAATAAGTTCCAATAAGTCATTGCTGCGAACGCCTTCTTCTTCCTGTTTTTGGTCATTTTTCCCTTAATACAGTCCACATAGACAGGCATATCATCAAATTGTAAAGATTTTAGAATTCCATCGACAATAAGTCTCTTCATACGCTCCATCAAATATGTCCTAAGCGCCTGTGCCAAAAAGTAGAGGATGACTCATCCAACATAAGACGTTTAGAAGACACATTCAAAACCATAGAATGTGCTAAATTCAAATGATATAAACCATTCACTACCATGCCATTTCACCAATTATAGAAGAATCCAGACATAAATTAAAACCATTCTTATTAAAACTCAAACTGTATCCATTATTTACTAGTATCGATACAAAAATCAAAATTTTCTTCATTAAGGGAACATATATAGTGTCTTCCAAATCTACAAAGATTTCTGAAGTTAGAAACAGTCTAACAACTCCAATGGTCTCCATTGCAATTCTCACACCGTTCCCCATGAACACACTAACCTCATCTCTGCTTGGTGCTCTTCGGCTTAGAAACCCCTGCAAGGAATGGGCAACATGAATGGATGATCCAAAGTCAATCCATTAGGAATCTATAGGAGCATCAACCAGAAAAGACTCAAAACATACTAGAGATAGATGAGTACCAGATTCTTTCTGCTTATTTAACCAAGCATGTCTGCCTCGACAATCTTTCTTCATGTGCCCCTTCTTTTTGCACCAGAAGCATTCCACGCCATTTTAGTATTTCTTATCATCATTTCCTTTTGAGGCATCTATTTTATCATAGAGTTTTCCATTTCCCTTCTTGAAAAACTTTTTCTTCTTTTGAGGCCCTACACCTCCATTTCCTTTTCCCTTTTTAGTAAAAGGTTTGTGCTGGACTAGATTTGCACTCTCAGGTTTCTTCTTTTTTAATCTATCCTCTTCTTGAGAGCAAAAGAAAATCAGATCGTCTAAACTCCAGTTATCTTTCTGAGTATTGTATACATGAACCTGACTATATTTATTTGGGAGAGAAGTCAAGGCTAGATAAACCAGAAAGTCATCATCCAAAGAGGTTCCCAACCCCTTTAGTCTTTCCCTTTTTGCAACCAGTTCTAGAATGTGTTCTCGAATACTGCCATTTGCATCAAACCTTGCCCCAGTTAAGGCTGCCATCAGACTAAATTTAAAACTTTTATTTATCACATTAAATTTCATCTGTATCTCTTTCATATATTCCTTAGCAGTATCTTTCATTTGGATACTACCACGAAGGGAATCAGAAACAAAATTTTTCATCAGGATTAGGGATTTTCGATTATAAGCTTCCCACATCTCCATTTTTAGAAACTCAGCGGGAGAGCTCTCGGGAGTGATAGGAGTAGGTTTTTCCTCTCTGAGAGCTAAGTCTATATCCGACATGCTGAGTTGGGTTTTCACTGTCTCATACTATTTTTGGTAATTTGTACTAGTCAACACAAACAGTGAGGCTAATACATTTGCAGGTATCGACATCCTGAGATAAAGTTTACTATATGAGTTTACATTTAAAACATGTATGCAATTAATATATCCAACACTCATATGCATATCAAGGAAATAAATAAATAATTAAACCATAACAAAATAGGTAATCATTATTTTCCCTTCCTAAGAGTCACCCACATTACACACTTATCCTTTGGGATAAGCATGCACTGGTTCTCTTAGATATCCAAGCAAAACCACCAAGGAATGATGGCTTTAGAAAATTTCATCACCTTTGGGTAAATAAAAAACCCTCAGCTGTACATCTTTAATAAGTAATTTCTTTTCTTAAGAGTCAATCGCACTACATGTTCATCCTTTGGGACAAACATGCATTGGTCCTCTTAGATATCTAGGCAGAACCTCTAAGGAATGATGGCTTCAGAAAATTTCATCACCTTTGGGTGAATGAAAAACCCTCAGCCGTATATCTTTAATAAGTGAGTGCATGTAACTAACATAATTGGGCAATGCCACCTTTGGGTATATTTCATCAGGCTTGACTACTTTGACATATTAAAATTCTTGAATTTTCAGACATAACTATGTAATAGGTATGCCACTTTGGTGGATTTTAATCAATTACACAGTTATATCTGTAAATTCAGGTATGTAGTCACATATAATATGATTCAAAAATTGAAAACATGAAATTATGTCTCAACAAACCATCATAAACATGCATATTACTCATCTGGTAATCATTTTATCATTTAAAATTATAAAAACCTTATAAAATACTCCCAAAACTAGCTTTTAATCAATTACTATAGATTTGGGATTCCAGAAATGACATTAAAGATATACCAGAATGTAGAGCATAATGAAACAAATTCAATAGAACAAATTTCAGGTCAAACAGACCATTCATGCGCCGATTAAAGCCGATGCGTTGGATCACTTGCCTGTGATCCAAACAAGGCCTAAGGCCTGAACTGATTTGGGCTTGGTTCTGTATAACCGGTCTGGGATGGTCCGATTTGGTCCAACCCGGTGTATAATTGGACCGGTCCAGTCTGGTCCCAACCCGAGATAGATTATTCAGGTCGGGTTGACCCGGTTTAGATCTATTCAGATCGGGTTCCTAGGTCGGGTCGGGCTGACCCGGTTCGAGGTGTACTCGGGTCGGGTTGACCTGGTTCGGATCTATTCGAGTCAGGTTCCTAGATCGGGTCGGTTTGACCATATTCGGGGTATATTCATATCGGGTTGACCAGATTCGGTCATATCTGGGTCGAGTTTCTGGTCAAGGTTTGATTGACCTGCTCCGGAGCATATCTGGGCGGATTTCTGACCTGAACAGGTTGACCCAGTTCGGTATTATTGTGTTGGGTCTGGTCCGGGTCAGGTCTACCCCAAGTCCACATTTTCCTTTTTTTTTTTTTTTTAAATAAAATCCAGCTAGTGAATCTCACTCGCTTCTTTCGCAACGCATGGTGGCGTGTCCGGTGTCTAATGGCGGCGATTTTTGTATCTTCGTAACTGTCTCGCGGAGATCTGCACATTGGTATATTTTTCTTGTAATTTTGACGGTCGAAAAATTATTTAATTATTTTTAATCTCTTCCTTTTTCACCAAAAATTGAAATGAGAATCAAAATGAATTTTTTTCTTCATGTTTTAATGGATACATACATGACGATTCTATACTCAATGATTTTAAATCCATGTGGGATGACTCTGATACGACTGTAGGATTTCTAATACTAATAAACTTATACTAATCAATCCCATATTGAGAATAAAACACATTGAGCAATAACATAATCAAATAAAATAGATGAAACATACCTCTTCGTAGAAGATTGATTTTCGCCCTTATCTTTTCATTGATTCCCAGTAGTGATCTTCCACAGTCTCCTCTCCCTTGAGTATATGTCCCTTTAATTTCACGCAGAGAGAGACTATAGAGACCATGCTTCATATTTATAATAACTGCATATCAAATTTATTTCAATCCCATAATGGAATAGATTTGGTTTATAATAGAAAAGGGATAATCAATCAATCATTGATTGGATTCCCCCTAGTTATAAAAGACAAATAAGACAATGTTGTCCATTATAATAAAATGAAAAGATTTTACAGACCATACTCCACTGTGAACATCCGAAGGCGCAAGTCAAGGCTTAAGCATAGGGAACAAATGATATATATATATATATATATATATATATATATATATATATATATATATATATATATATATATATATATAGAGAGAGAGAGAGAGAGAGAGAGAGAGAGAGAGAGAGAGAGAGGTTTTAATTTTATAATTTATTTAAGTTTTAACTTTATCACTTTTTTTTTCTACCATCTTTATTAGGTTTTACTTTTAGTTTTTTAATTATAGAGAAATGATAATTTTTTAAATTCAAAACTTAGGAAGCTTGTGGTACTTGTGTACCTTGTGGTGTGATTGTCCTTTGGCCTTGGGAAATGAAAAAATCAATAATACATCATTCATGTCGTATGGTTTTGAAAAGGGTAATTGGTTTATAATCGATTTGATTAAACAGTTTTACAAATGGTTTTAATCAGGTTTGCACCGTTCGTTAAACGATTAAAATCGATCCAAAACATTTAAATTAATGATGTCAAATTGTAACCAAAACTGAACCATTTAATAAATGGTTCATCGATTACGATTTAAACAGTTCAGTTTGGTTTCGATATACAGTTCGGTTTTATTTTTGACACCCTTACTTATTTTGATACAAAGACAAAATCCATGAGACTAGTGGGCCTACAATCAAGATAAAGTTTTGATCAATAATTTTTTATCTATGGTCCAACCCAGAATGGGACTAGGACTTATCGAATATGGCCCATTGCCATCTTAACCAGGTCACCCAGAAAGTGATTTGGTCATGGTTAATGACAATTGCACCCCACACTCCTAAGATGATTAAGGGAAAATTTAAAATGATATTTTTAATCCTCTTATTATTTACATTACCATAGTTATTTTTAAATGGAAAAATTATATGGACCTCCCCTTTGACAATTCGTTTACATAACACTATCCTGTGTGTTTTAGACTTACAATCAAATTCATAAAAATAACAAACTTGATAGTCTGAAGAAATACACTTCCACCCTTTTTTTTTTTTTAAGACAATGTAACAGGCATTGTATCAAACATGGTATTCCATCGAAAATTCATTTTTCCAAGTAGCAAATTAAGTTTCTATCAAAAGAGGGAAAAGTAAAACAATGACTATATAAAGACTGCTACTAAAAAGCTAACTGTTTTTTTTTTAGCTCTCTTCCCAAGCCCAAGAGATGGTATTAAAGCTGAAAGAGCTTCCATGGCTAAAGAACCTAAACTTGAAGAAATCAATGAACCTCAAAATAGAGACCAAGACCTCCCCTTTCTCTGGGTCATAAAGAACCTAACAAACTTAAAGAAATCAATGAACCTAAAAATACAGACCAAGACCTCCCCTTCGTCTGGGTCATTGATTTTCATCCTTCTCCTCTGTGTATAGCTTTACTGTTCCTGGACCAGCTCCCACTTTTGCACTACTTTTGTGCAGGATCCGTACATTCGTTATCCAAATGTCATTTGAAGAAACTTTACACGTCATAAACAATTATACAAGCCATCATCACAGCCGTCAGTGCTTCCATCTCCACACCTATCTTCCTAGTGGAAGGTGCTTCTCCTTCTATCTCAACACTGAAATCCTTCTCATTCAAGGTTAGGTCTATGTTTAGAAATTCTCTTCTGTGATAGTTTCGGTTGCCAAGCTGATTCAATAGTTGGAGTTCATCCAGTGCACATACTGATGTATTAGTATGTGTGCCGGCTAAACTCCAACTGTTAGATCAGTCGACAGTTCTGATTTCCGCAAGAGAGGATTTGGATCCTAGAGTAAGATTGATGTTGTGACACAATGGGATAAGGTTGCTAGTCCTCTTAGCACCACTAATTCCAGTAATCTTCGCCACACTGAGACATCCCCCTTGGCCACATAATTGCCAGATAATCGAATATCTTCTTAGGCCCAAAAGAACTTTGCACCTATTGATGGTAACTATCTTGCTAGCTTCTTTTGAAGAAACAACCACCATCTGCACCTGTTTTATGAGTTTGCCACATATGCCTCACTTACTAGCTGCTCAATTTGTTGGGTTTGGTGTCTTGTATTCTGTGGGATCCACACAGTTATAAGGGTAGTGCTTGTATTAAGGTTTGGGTCTATTATATGTAGGGGGGATAAACTTATAATTGTGGGGGATTAGGGTTTCTAGGTTTTCATAAATTGTCTCTGTGTAGGAAAACCTAAGTAAGACTTTAAGGACTGTCAGAGGAATCTCCTCTGAAAATGGAGAACTGGAAGGCTGACAGATGAGATAAGCCTGTCAGATAGAGAATTTTGTAGACTGTTCTTTGAATTAAAGGAAGTTGCTTTTTTCTTTGGTGGACGTAGGTATCCCACGATCGGATGTTGAACCACGCTAACTCTTTGTGTGTTTTTTTTCTTGTTTGCATTCTCTCAATCCTAACAAATGGTATCAGAGCTAAGGTTCAGCAGATCGATCACTGATTTAATAGAAGGACGGAGGCAAAATTATGAAGAAGAAGAAAAGAAAAAGTGACTTTTTTTTTTACATTTTTTTTTGCTCTGGAATTTTTTAACAAAAGTCAAGGAATAAGAAAAAAAAAAAAAATGAAAGAGTGATCATCATTACCGTACAAGAAGAGTGAGGGTTTTTTTTTTTTCTTTTGTTTTATGTTTTTTTAAACTCTGAATCTCATATCAGCTTTTGCGAAAAGTGATCAGTGCACTGAAAAAAGAGAAAAAAAAAGATTGTCATCATTAAAAGCAAAAGGAATTAAAAGAAAAGGTCAAGAGTGGTTGTAGATCGGGACTATTCAGATATTCTGATGGGATCTTAGTTGAACCGATCGGTCATGACTTTTGTGGAAGGTCGAGAACAGAGGGTCAGTTCAGGATTTACAGAAGCTAGGGTTTCGTCTGTGGAAGGAAACCGCGGGGTAAAGGAAAGGGAACAGAAATCGTCTCCCGCCTGGGTTTGGGCAGGAGACTGGGCGGCCCGGATGGATGGTCGCCATATGGCACTCGGAGGGATCTGAGCCGACCGCCCAGTCAACAAGCTGAGCCGACTGGGGGGTCGGCTCGAATGGAGGGCTCGGATCCCTCCGAGTGCCACATGGCGGCCATCCATCCAGGCCGCCCAGTCTCCCGCCCAAACCCAGGCGGGAGACGATGTGGATCCAAGGAAAGGGCAGGATTCCAAGAGAAGGAACGGATCACTAACCTGGCAGGGAATCCATGTGGGGATTCAGGAAGCAATCCGATGGCAGTGATTGGGTTCTGGCAGGCTCCCAGTATGGTGATGGCCATCAGTGTGGTGAATCCGGATAAGTTGTCATCAATGGTTGCAGTAGGGGATCTGACAGATCGACCGATGCAGCAAGGGGTATTGTCGGGTTGGAAAAAGTCTGGTGTAACATGTCGAGTAGGGGGTCAGATCCATTATTGTATGTGAGGGAGGGTTTACCCAGGATGGTTTTGGAGTACGTTTTGTCAAAAGACATCCGCGGTAGAGGCCAGGTTACTGCTAGTCGAGCAGATGGTGAGCGGCAGTTGAGAGATCGTGGTCGGATTGATGGGGTGATGGTAGCTCTTCGAGGATTTGGTTGGATTGGGGAGGTTTTTCTTGGGATCCGATGATGGGATTGAATCCTGACTCGGTGGGCATAATGGCCAGTTTATACCGCACCGTGGGGTAAAGGAGTACAGGCGGGCTAGGATGAAGAGTCGGATCTCAAGGTCTGCATTAGAGGTGCGGAAGTGAGACGCTCGGGTTCAAAGAGAAGAAAAGCCGAGCGGAGGTTCATGGGCAGTCTACAGCAAAACCGCTCCTTCCGGTATGGCCGACCTGCTCACTAGCCCATGCAGGCTTGGGCAGCATGCCGGCCCCTACGACCCTGCCTACTCGTACCCCCCAGCGAGCGCGAGTAGCATGCAGATGATCGTATAATCGGCCTACCCCCGCCCACAAGCAGGCAAAGGTAGCACGCCGATCAAAATTGACACTGCCTGTTCACACCCACAAGCAGGTGTAAACAGCATGCAAGTGTTCAAACACCCTGCCTACCCATGCCCACAAGCAGGCAAGGGTAGCACGCAGACCGCAAATGAAGCACGCGAAAGCATATGCAGTCGGTACGAGCGGCGAGGGCAGTAGTCGGAAGCATACCGAACACTTGTTCGCAGTCGGGACCAACAAAGCCATTTTTCAAAAATACCTAAGTGTTCTCGGTCGGCCAAAGCGTCGAGCCAATAACACTCCCAGAGTAGGGGCACCTTTGCCATTTCTCGAAACAGAACCAGCTCTCGGACCGAGCCGCACTCAACATTGTTCGCACTCAGCATTACTACTTAATTGTCTCGGCCTACCAGAGCGCCGAGCCGACAACACTTCCGGGGTAACCGCAGAATGGCCAACCTCATGACCGACCAGCTCACGGCCGACCTCAGGATCGGCATGCTCGCGGCTGAGTTGTCCACGACCGACCTCAGAACCGACCTGCTCGCGGCTGACTTGTTCTTGGCCAACTAGCTTATGGCCGACCTTCTCATGGTCAACTTGCTCAATGCTGACTAGCTCTCGGATGACTTCCCAGGGCCGACCAGATCATGGCCGATCAACTTACGGTCGGCTTGCTCAGGGGTGACTTGCTCACGGTCGACTGGCTCAAGGCTGACTTACCCATGGGCGACTTCAACATCTATGCCGTTCCATTCGGCTTACTCAAGTCCAACTGACTTACACAATCAATGCCAACCAACGCGGATGGAAGACAACACTTCAAACGTACTTGACATTGCACAGAGCAATACCGACTACGCTCCAGGGGTACCATAGCATGCACTCAGCAACACAACAAATAAAGACATTGAAAAAGAAAAAAAGTACTACAAATTACGGCCGACCGTGAAAGGCCGACCAACAAATGAGTGCTATGTCAGTGGCCGACCCCGAAGGGCCGACTGTGCCATATCAACAACCGATCATGAAGGCCGACTGTGCTATGTCAGTGGCCGACCCCCGGAGGGTCGACTGTGCCATATCAACTACCGACCATGAAGGCCAACTGTGCTATGTCAGTGGCCGACCACAAAGGGCCCACTGTGCCATATCATTGGCCGACGGCGATCCAAGCCTGCTAGGGGCACCCGACGTTCACAGTCACAAATCTAGAGGTTTTTTTATTCAATAAGGGTCTACAGTGTAAAGTTCAACAATTCTCCAATGCCGTTCCATTCGGCTTTATCATACTTGAATCTACCTACCCCGGTCCACAAGCAGAACTCGGTAGCACGCAGACCATACCTGAATCTGCCTACTCCGGTCCACAAGCAAATATCGGTAGCACGCAGACCATACTTGAATCTGCCTACCATGGTCCACAAGCAGACCTCGGTAGCACGCAGACCATACTTGAATCTGCCTACCACGGTCCACAAGCAGACCTCGGTAGCACGCAGACCATACCTGAATCTGCCTACCACGGTCCACAAGCAGACCTCGATAGCACGCAGACCATACTTGAATCTGCCTACCCCAGTCCACAAGCAGACCTCGGTAGCACGCAGACCATACTTGAATCTGCCTACTCCGGTCCACAAGCAGACCTCGGTAGCACGCAGACCATACTTGAATTTGCCTACCACGGTCCACAAGCAGACCAGAGTAGCACGTAGACCATACTTGAATCTGCCTACTCCGGTCCGCAAGCAGACCAGAGTAGCACGCAGACCATACTTGAATCTGCCTTCTCCGGTCCACAAGCAGACCAGAGTAGCACGCAGACCATACCTGAATCTGTCTACTTACGTCAACACTCGGCACATTCAACACTTAGCAATTTCTCTAGTCCTCTACAAATGCACTTGGCATGGCAACATGCACAACCGACTAGTCGAACTCGGCCAAACTGTTAGCTGTCGAGGCTGCCAACCAAATGACATTTGCACTATCGAATCCCTCACATCCGACAGTGCAAGGGGCATCTGTTAGGGGGGAAAATATCACCCAATGGAAATCTTACACGTGTCAAGTTTCACCTTCGGAGCCGACCGCTCGGACTATCTTGCGCTCGGCTTATGAGGCATTCGGTATCTTACGCCCGGCCTCTCATGCGCCCGACATGTCGCACTCGTCCTATGTCATCTAGTTGTCATCATCTATGGTAGCGCTCGGAGTCATAGTCCTACCCGGCTACGTTTCTCAGTCGGTAGTCAGAGTCCTAATGTGATTATGCTACCTCCGAGGAGTCCTTCTCCCAGTCTGATACGACGCCGACTATCACGGTCCGTGATTACTCATACGTTGACATGTGTCAGTCCCAGAACTGACCGACCTAGCTTCCTTGGCTAAGGTCTCTTACTCCTACTCGGAGTCTACCACACGGGTGTCCCTCAGAGCGACACGTGGCAATCCTATTGGCAGTCTACTCCCCTGAGTCCTGGTACCTCCATGCTTCTTCCCAATTTATAAGTAGAGGACAATCCCTCAATGTAATCTAAGTTACTAATTGACAGTCTCTCACTCATTCATCATTCTCCCACGCTCAAACTCTCTCATCGTCCCACACTCTTTAAACTAGAGATAGCTTTCTGCTATCTCTTGACTGTTTACATTGGGAATCTGACTTAGGCATCGGAGTGTACCCGGGGCTTAGGCACCTAACTCCCTTGTCTCATCTCTGTGATTGCAGGTAGCTTAGAGCGCGGACCGGCAGGCGATTTCCCACCGTAACAACACCCTACATTGTTAAGACGATGACATTTTTACCCTTTTATTATTTACACTAGCATAGTCATTTTTAAATGGAAAAATTACATAGAGCTCTCCTTGATAAGTCGTTTATTACGTGATACTATATTGGCGTTTTAGGCTTACACTCAAGTCCTATAAAAGTAGGATGTTAATAAACTTGATAGGCTATCTGACCAAAATACCTTTCCATCTTAGTTTTAGAAAATAAACTTGATAGTAATGTCTTTCCATCTTTTTTTTTTTTTTTTTTCCAAAAGATAATGTAACAGGCGTCATATCAAACATGGGCATTCCATTCAAAATTTCATTTTTCCAAATAACAAAGTAAGTTTCTATCCAAAAAGGGTGAAGTAACACTAAAAAGCTAACTGTGTTTTTTAGCTCCCTTCCCAGGCCCAAGAGATGGTATTAAAACTGAAAGGGCTTCTCCAAAAAGGGTGAAGTAACACTAAAAAGCTAACTGTGTTTTTTAGCTCCCTTCCCAGGCCCAAGAGATGGTATTAAAACCGAAAGGGCTTCCATGGCTAATTAAGAACCTAACAAACTTGAAGAAATCAACGAACCTAACAAACTTGAAGAAATCAACGAACCTAACAAACTTGAAGAAATCAATGAACCTCACGATAGAGATCAAGACCTCCCCTTCGACTGGGTCTTTGAATTTTATCCTTCCCCTTTGTGTATAGCTTTACTGCTTCCTGGACCAGCTACCACTTTCGCCACCACATTTGTGCAGAGCCATATATACGTTCGTTATCTGGATGTCCTTGGAAGCAGCTTTGCGCATGTCATACATGACCGTCAGTGCTTTCATCTCCAAGATGAAAAATCCTCTATAGTGATTGTCAAGTGACAGTGAGGATCATGGTCGCTCAAAATGCGTCCATACGTCCAGGATCTTCACTGTTACTCGGCAACTACTATAGAGGATCCCAGTCCCATCTCCACATCTATCTTCCTAGTGGAAGCGGCTTTTCCTTCTATCAAAACTACGGGTGTCAAATTTGGCCCAGCCCAGTAGCACAAATAGAGCCGGCCTGATATAATCCGAACCCAATCGGGACCGAGCTCTTAATGACAGGGTTTGGTTTGGGCTTGTAAAACTCGACATTGTTTTAGCCTGGATCGAAACCAGACTGGACCAGCCCTTTAAGAAGCCCGAGTTAGTCTGAACCGATTCTTTTTGCTGCTCATATAATAACCAATCGACTAAAGATCCAAAGATTCTTAGAAAATAAATACAAATATGCAATCCATTATCTATGCTCAGATGCCTCTAAGATCAATAAAAAATCAACCGTTTACAATTGTATTGAATATGAACAAAAAACACCACAAAAAATTTTTTGTTGTGCGGAAATAGCAAAATGCAAAGGCAGCCTGATAAGCCCAATAAACCCAACCCAGACCGAACTGGCCCGAAATCAGCCTGATAAACCCAACCCGAAAACAACCTGACACTAGACCAGCCCGTTAATTATCGTGTCCAGCGTAGCCCACCCTAGCCCGAACCCTTAATGAACAAGTTCCAGTCTGAGCTTATAAAGCTTGACAGTTTCAATCCAAACCGGACCAAACAGACCCCTTGACACCCATAATCAAAACACTGAAATCTTTCTCATTTGGGGTCAGGTCTACACGGACATGAGTCAGATTAACATCCAAAGGACGCATATCCAACTCATCCTAGGACTACTATTTTTATTATCATTGACTCTCAAGTTAATTAGGAGATTCCATTTCTACCAAAGAAAAAAAAAAATTAGGAGATCCCATATGGGATGGCCCACAACAGTTACGAATGAAACTGAAAAATAGAAGTTTAGTTGGGTAGCTGACATGCGGGATTCGGATGAATCTAAACGACATTGATTTGAATCCTAGAATCCCACCTTCACCGGCGAGATCAGTAGATGTGGATTGGATTAATCTAGGACTAGGATTCTCCACACGTTATTCAGACCCAACGGCCTGTGGGACCCAATTCTGTGTAATTTCCATCTAACATATTATATTTTATCTCCTTTTTCCTATTTAGAAGGTGGAACAAAATCCGCCAAAAACTATATAATTAGTATCGATTTTTTTTTTTTTGGTAAAAATATAATTAGTATCCATATTTAGCTCTGAACTACAAATCAGAAACCAACCTTAATTTCTCCTTTCAGTTCTTTAAGCATGTCTTTTTCTTCTGAATTTAAATGGGCTTTGTTAGAAGTAAAACTTGAAATTGCAGTTGGGCTTGTAGGGGATCTTATGAGTTTGGAACCAAACAATACAGAGATGATACGGTTGAAGATAAAATCATTAATCATGGAAGCTAGCCATCTGACCCAGATGGATATGAAGGAGGAGTCTTCACGAAAGACAACAGTAGCTCTTGTTATGCTCAAACTCAATGAAGACTACAACAAGTTGTTGTTGATGATGACCCAGTAGATATGGTTCAGTCGATTTTGTGCTTAATGGAGAATCTTGAAGATGTTTGTTTGTCTCACATCTGAGGTTCTCTTAGTTATAATTTATATTTATGATTATAAATTATGAATCATATATGATAACCGTTTAATACCACTAGATATAAAGAAGTAATAATAGATTACCATAATGATGATAAATACCTCCAAACCTATTTGTAGATTTTATATTATATAAATTTATTTTAAATATAAATAAGTACTATAAATCATACCATCATAATGTATATAATACATACCAAAGAGAGCCCGAAATGAGAAAGAGATTGTCGGTGTTGATAGAGAGACTGAAGATTCAATAAAGTCATTGAATCTAATACAGAATCTATAATGAATTGTTTATCAAGAGAAGTATGTCCCATTTGTCTGGAAGAGTTTGGAAAATCAGGTTTAGAAGATGTAGTAAGATCAGAAGCATGTTCTCATAATTATCATCGAGATTGTATTATAAGATGGCTTCAAAATAGAGGAACCTGTCCTGTTTGTCGCTGGAATTCATGGACAATTGAAGAATGTTTTGTTTTCATGGAGTGGATTGTATGAAGTTTTAGAATCTGGAATTGTAATCAACACCATTTCATTTCATTGCCTCTTGTATTCTGCCTGTCTGGTTTTTTTTTTTTGTAAGGATTATATGAATATTTCGGTAAATGCACATATATAGGTTTCACTATCAATTAATAGCAGTGAATTCTCTGAGATGAGAGGTGCATAGGAAGCGAATGAGGGATCCCAAGATCTAAAAATAAGGAGCACAATCAAGTAAGCTCACATAAAGCAGCTGCCATTGCTCGGTATTAAGCCTTGGCTGAAGAGTGAGAAATGGTGGTCAGTTTCTTGGTTCTCCAGATAAAGGACTGGAGCCAAAGAATGTAATATAGACGGTAGTAGATCGACGGGTATAGGGGCAGCTAACTCAATCAGAATCACAGCAGGCTGAAATATATAGGGCTGATGTGGTAGACTTGAAAATGCCAAGGCCGAGAGAGCCAGCCCTTGAGATATCGTAAGACCTGTTGGGCTGCCAATAAGTGAGGTGGATGGGCTGGTGCATAAGTTGACTCAAAATATGAACTGCAAAATTAAGTGATATCGGGCCTTGAAATCGTCAAGTAAATGAGTTGACTAACTAATCATCTATATGAAGTGGGGTTTGATAACAAAGATCTATCAGTAACTTAAAGTTTTAAAGGATTGGGATCTTTTGTAGTGAGACTACCCCTGTAGTAAAGATCCCACTCACTCAAAGTGGATTTGTGTGTATCTCGATACACTTTGAGTGGATCAAATCTTCACTGCAGGGGTGGCCTCACTACAGAGGATTTTTTTTCTAGTTTTAAATGCTCCATAGGAAAGTGTGTAGGCCTGCAGCCCAAATAATTGGATTCCTCTGGTATATCAAGAGTGTATTTATGTTGTTTCAAATATATACCATTAACAGAATGGGTAACCTCGATACCCAAAAAATATGTAAGAACACGTAAGTCTTTGAGTTTAAAATATTGCATTAAATCTGATTTGAACCAAGAAATATGATCAATGCTGTTTCAAATGTATACCAGCCAGGGACTATCAAAAGGCAATAGAGAAGGCTATGCTAAATTTGGACAACCATTGGCGAGACGTCTGTTTTAAACCATATGAGGACCGTCGTAATCGAAAAACAAGATCGGTTATGGGTTGTGCAAAACCAAGAGGAATAGTCATATAGACTTCCTCATCCAAATTGCCGTGTAAGAAAGAATTGTTGATGTCGAGTTGGAAAGAGGACCACTTTTTAGAGGCTGCAAGGGCAATAAGGCAATGCATGGTTACAAGTTTCGCCACGGGTGCAAAAGTTTCATGGTAATCCAAACCTTTGAGTTTAGTATAACCTAAGGGTGTCAATCGGTCGGGGCTAACTGATCACCACCAATTTAATACCTTGCACCATGATCGGCATGTTTAACTAGTCGACCATCATTTGCAGGCATAAACACATTTATATTCGGTCTCGGTTGGTCTCCTTCCCCAATTAGTCTTATGTTAATTGGTCCAATCAGTCTATTAGCGGGCTTCAATGACACAAATCAATCGGTCCATAATCGATTATGCTATTCGATCTTATGTTAATCATCTCAATCTTGTCAACTGGTCCCATGTTCTATTGTAATTGATCATTATTTATTTTACATTCATGACATAATAGTCTATTTTAAGTTTTTAATTGAAAGAATACAACTTAAATGAAGAGGAAGAATGATGGAGAAAAATGAGAGACATTTAGTCATTTAGGGTTTAAGCCTTTAAAGATTTAACTTAATGGTCAATTACTCGGCCAGTTTCGACTTTGGCCCATAATTGGTCGGTTTTGGTTTCGATCCATAATTGTCGTTGCGGTTAGGCGACCGAAAAAAAAGAAAAGAAATTGATTCACTTGATGGACAATCTTGATGTTTCAATTCAAGCTTAGGCTTGGTAATGCTTCTCAACCTTACGTCCGAAATCTCAAATCATTTCAGTATCAACTTTCCTTTCTGATAAAAAAATTCTACTACACGAATTCCTATTTTGGTGATGGTAATTTTAAACGTCGCTGTACCATGGTAGCCATGTTAAAAAAAAAAAAAAAAATTTACAATCCAAATTTTACAATATGTAATTATATTACATTTATCAATTTCATAAACTAATTTTAATTACATGTCAATTTGATATAAAATTCATTGCTTCTCATTTGACTTTAAAAAATATATTACAATATTAAAAAATTCAATACATTATCAATATTACATATAATATAATATATCAATAATGTCTCACGAATGCAACAAGTCCACCACTATTGTAACTATTTGGTGTAATAACTTCCACCTCATTTGTTGTCACTGCAATCTAAGGGTGTCAAAAATGGGTTCGGCCGGTAGTACGGATTGAGCCAGCTCAATATAATCTGAATCCAGTTCGGATCGAAACCAGACTGGACCGGCCCGTTAAGAAGCCCGAACTAGTCCGAACCAATAATACCTAACCTGAACACCGGTAAGGTCTATTCGGGCTCAGTTTCTTAATTTTAATGGTTTTAAATTTTGATGGTTTATATTACAATGTTATAGTTCACTTCTTGATCCGAAAGATTATATGAATCTATAGTTGAAAAGAGTATGTTAAGGCTCTCTTTGGTTTGTATTATATAATGTATTATGAGCTATTTGTGACAAATCAATTATGATAATAGATTATGAGTAATAAATAATGACCGTTTGATACCACTAAGCATAATACATTATATAATGAGAAATATAAACAATCACCTAATAGATTATTCTAATAATGATAAACAGCTACTCACCTATTTGTAGATAATGAATTATATC